>JBBCBC010000013.1:23394909-23655388 GCA_037126765.1 Stenogyne calaminthoides
GGTCCTCGACATCATTTCGACTTCGGTACCTGTGAAATTATCTCTTGCGTTGGAGATCCTCAGCAATTGCTTCGAGTAAATGCGAATTGATACTACGGCCCGAATTGCTAATGATAGCAGTGTAAAGTGAACAAAGCGAGGTTTGGAGGTTACCTCAGTTGCCTCCTCCTTGGCCATGGGATCTCATCATCATCGAGAGAATATCGGATCTTCGTTTTCATAAATCAGCAACCTTGTTGATGGGGCAAATCTTACTACAGTATCAAGAATCCTCGAGCGGTCTGGTCGTCAATTCGGCGATGTCGGCAACCGTAGCTTTTACGTCACTGTCTGGTTATCTCTTACATTCCTATTTTTCTTCCCTTTCTCTTGGCGTCGGTGCAGGCGTCTGTATTTGTAGTGACTTCCGGCCTCCACCGATTGAAGCCGCTCATGATCCACAGAACCTTTTCTTCCGGTGAATCACTCCATCCGTATGATCTATCGGTTGACTTTCCTTTCGATAGTAGTCTTAGCTTATACGTACGATTGGTTATCTCTTCTCTCGTCATTTAGATTATCTCTTTTCCTTTCATCTCTGTGATCTCCGATCATCGGATCTAGTTCTTTTTCTAGAGATGCATTGTCGATCTCCTATCTCTTCCTCGCTATGTTGATAATCTTTATAGAATCTTGATACTTACCGAGTTAGTATTTGATTTTTCTAGTTTCTGGTAGCGAGCGTCTGTTACCTGACTTATGATGTTTCCAATGGGTTCATTGGTCTTCAATCTATTTCTTGGTTGCCTTAAAAGCAAGCCCGATTTGGAAGTTGAGGCTTCAAATGCAAGCACCTCATCTTCATCCGCTTGTCCTCTCTCAATTAAATCGAACTCGTGAGCTTTATGGCTCAAGAACAAGCTACTTGGCTTCATTTTTGAAATGTCTTGGCAATCCTTGATTACCGTGACCTTCATGTCCCATTTCTTGGTGAGAAACCTTAAAATTTTGTAGTTGATATCTTTATCAGACATCTCTCTACCAAGTTCTCGAAGCTTATTTATTGACATTGTAATCTTTCCATCGAGTTCGTTGATGGTTTTCGTTGAAAGATTCTTGATTTTGAACTTCACCGGTTAAAACTGCGAACGGTATCTTTTTATCTCCTCATTTCCCTCGCGTATTTCATTAGAGTATCCCACATTGCTTTCGCAGCGATTTTTGAGATACTTAACCTTTTCCTTGGTGACCTTATCCATTGTTTTCATGATAATATGCCTTGCGATAGTATCTAGAGTAAGCAGTTTCCTTTCCTCTGCATCCATCAAGGCTGGGATTTTTCGTACAAGACTTCCCGGGGCAAAGTCTAGATCTCATCCAACTGCAGGGTTGTCGTAATATATGATGATGGGTCCTCTTTTCGATGACTTCCATCATTCTCGCCACTAATCGAACCTAGATGGTTGGACATATATATGGCCCAATCTGATACTCATCGATTGAGAACTTGGCAGATCATGATCATACTTGAGGTGTTATCCATCTTTGAGTGTTTTTGGAAAATGAATGAGTTTTAAGAAGGTTTTTCAAGATCGATTCGATCGACCACAAAGATTCTTCCTCAAGAATCGATGATACACAAAGTCAGTGATCTGTAGAACCAACTGCTCTGATACCACTTGTAGGTCCCGAACGGGTTTGAGAGGGTAGAAGTCTAGAGGGAGGGTGAATAGACTTAAAGAAAACTTTTTGCGGTCCGGGTGTGATGGCGATTAACTGATCGAGTCGAGTGAATCGGTTTGGGCGATAACCAACTTACTAATCTCGGATGGCGAGATCGGTTCGATAACTATCGGTTTAACTCGATGTGTCGCGAAGCTTAAAGTTTTACCCGTGAAAACCAGTTTTTAAATCAGATTCCAAAGTTAGTCTTTTAACCATTGATTTGAAGTGTCAAGCTTGATCCGGATCAAAAGCTTGGTGCTAAATTGATCTCAACTTAGAATATGTATGCGACTTTAAAGGTTGTGTGGAATTGTGTGACGGTTAATCAAAGCGGTAAAGGCACACAAGATTTATAGTGGTTCTACAAACCCGGTCCTAAATCCACTCTTCCCTATCACAAGGGGCACCAACTTAACCAACTTGGACTTAGTTTTATGTGTTAGTCCAACACGGTATTTTTTAAGCAGATATTTAAGGAGTTCTCACTCAACCGATCCCGAAATCGAACTAGAAACCCTAGTAAAAATCTTGCTAAACAACTTAACCTAACTTTGGGTTTTGGATAAGATTGTTTTGGTTCCAACTATGAAATCTTTTTCTAGTGTTTTAAGGTAGCCCATCGCCTAGATGAAAAGATTTCTATGCTAGAACTTATGGGATGAACACTTAATAAAATAATCTTCTTGATCGTGTTCTTCGTGCGAAATCGATAATTTAGCGAGCTTCTTGATTGTTCGGTGTTTAGTGTCTTCACCACAAGTGTGATCCCATATTTATAGACCTTGAAATCAAAGAGCCGTTGGAGAGCGATTTGAATTTCGTGTATATTTAATAGGTTCTTGGATTGATGTGGCGTCTTGAGAACGGCATGGCGAAAAAGCGTGAACTTGTATTTTATAGCCGTTAGAAGGCGACATCAAATCCGTAATTATCGGCTCCGATCATCGTGTCTCGTTCTTATTGGTTAACGACGACTTGCTTTTTCGGTGTTGTTCTTCAAACTAAGGTTGACATTCTTCTTGTTCGAGATCATCGACGTATGATTAGGTGAAACATCGGTTTTTCACTGGTGGTGACCGATCGATCGAATCGACCGGTCTACGATGGAATCTTACGTGCGGTTGACTTAGCTTCAACTAGCGGACTCGGTGATGTAGGTCTTAAGTGCGATCTTGGAAGTCATCCGATCTTCAAGTATTCTGAGTTTGAGCTTTATGAGTTCAGCTGAGATATCTGACTAGATCAGATCGATCTGATCTTCTGTTCTTCTCTAGCATCCTGGCCTGTCGGATATCAGCTGTTCTTCGGATCTTTAGATCTGACTTATACATATTGAGGTTCCCCCTCAATATGTGACCTATCTATTACATCAGTTGTTCTATCTGATGATTATCAATGGTATTTTATAAACTGTAATATAAACATCGATCAATTTACTTGGTCGACCGTCCTATTACATGTGTTTTTGGAACTTTTATCAAAACTATAAATTTCCCAACAGTTGGCTCTGGCACAAAAGAATGAGTCATCTGAACATTAAAACTCTTAACAAGATAGCAAGGATGTCTTTGGTTGAGGGACTTCCGAATGAGGTATTCTCTAAGGATCAGACATGTGTCGCATGTCAGAAGGAAAAAAGCAGTTAAAGCCTCATTCAAGGAATCCTGGACCAAAGATCCAGATATTACAAACTCCCATATGAACTTATTTGGACCGGTTACACGGTGAGTCTCGGGACGCTTGAATATATTCTCGTAATCGTGGATGATTATTCCAAGTTTACAGGTTGTATTCTTGTATAAGAAGAATGAGACAACAACAAAGATACCGAAATTTGCTCAAGAAACTACAAAATGAAAAGGGTTATCGTTATAGTGAAAATCGGATCGGATAGAGGTGAGAATTTACGAACTCTTTTATTCTTGATTTTTGCACTAAGTTTGGTATACAACATGAGACATCATCTGCCAAGAACGCCACAACGAATGGTGTAGCGAGCGGAGAAAGCACACTCAAAGAAGCTGCTACGCACTATGTTAGCTGAACATGTAACACCAAGTCGTTTTTACGCGTAAGCCATCAATCTTGCATGCCACACTCGAATGGATGCTCTCTAACTAAGGCACACTACAAAACACCCTATGAACTGTGGAAGGGCGAGAAAACCTCGTGTTTCTTACTTCCGTGTTTTTTTAGTGCAAGTGTTTCATACACAATAATGGGAAGAGTCGATTGAAGACTTTTGAGGCCGTCGGATGAGGGTATATTCTTAGGATAGTCCTCATCCAAAAAGGCTTTTCGGGGTTTACAAACAAAGAACCACTCGTTGTGGAAGAAACACCTCATGTGGTCTTTGATGAAACATCTTACGAACAAGAGAAATCGCCCGTAGAACAAGTACCCGGATCAACCGTTTTTTGATGCACCGAAAATGGATCGGCCTAAGTATCAAGGAAAAGGATCGTAACATGTAATAGTGTATATTCCGGATCCTGGCGATTCACCAGTCAATCGGACCCAAAGGTAATGCATAACCGGCCGATAAAGAAGTTCTTACAATCGAGACAATATCAATCGAACCATCCGGTTCGTGGGAACACCCCGTTCCTACGAGACGGATCGCCACATGATGAGTCCAACATCACCGAGACTTGTCCATGTCAAGTGGATCATAAGTCCGCACTAATTCGAATCACTAGTAATGAACTACTATCGAGAAGGATGATGTTCTCCAAACGATGCAAATCGGAAAAGAAGGACACAGGTAACCGGTCATCCCATCGATCGATCATCGAGAGACCCATCGATAGAGTTAAAACTAGACATCAGTTATTTGAAAGTGCCATGTATTGTTGTTATCTGTCTTTGAAGGAACCCAACCCAAGTAGAGGAGGCTCTACGAGATGCAAACTGGATTCTAGCCATGCAAGAAGAACTGGAACAGTTTGAGAGGAATCAGGTTTGGAAACTGGTGGACAGACCAACCCAACAAGATGTGATTGGCACAAAGTGGGTATTCAAGAACAAGAGAGATGAGAATAATGTCATAACCAGAAATAAGGCAAGACTTGTTGCTAAGGGGTATTCACAATCAGAAGGAATTGATTATGATGAGACCTTTGCACCAGTCGCTCGCCTGAAAGCCATTCGGCTGTTTTGGCATATCTCTGCCCATAGAGGGTTTATTGTGTATCAGATGGATGTAAAGAGTGCATTATTAAACGGGTACTAGCTGAGGAAGTTTATGTTGAACAACCTCCCGGCTTTGAAAAAAGGCGACCAGGTGTACAGTTTAAGAAAAGCTCTTTATGGCTTTAAAACAAGCTCTTTTTAGCTTGGTATGATACACTCTCTCGATTCTTGATAGGCGATTGGTTTCACTAAAGGAATAGTGGACAGAACCTTATTGAAATAGAAGATGGAGAAGATATTACGATGGTTCGATTTATCTTGGATGACATCATCTTCAGATCTCCCAACAAGAGTTTATGTGAAAAATTCAGCAAGTTGATGCAAGGGAAGTTCGAGATGTCCATGATGGGCCAGATAAGTTACTTTCTGGGTTTACAAGTTAAGCAAAGTATAGAAGGGATATTCATCTACGCCCGGGCCCGAAGTACACTAGGAGTTTATTGGCTAAGTTTGGAGTTCAAAACGTAAGGAAGCGAAATTCCTATGATATTTGGATTCAAGATGGATCCGGATGAGGATGGTCGAGAAAACTAATCGAGAAAGAATATAGGGCTCTCATTGGATCTTTACTATACATTGACCGCCAAAGAGACCGGATATCACTTTTTTTATGAGGTGTATGTGCGTTTTTTAGGCAAATCGAATGCAAAGCCACACAGAAGCGACTAAGCGGATTCTTAAGTATCTGAAGGGACGATAAACCTTGGTTTATTTTACCCATCGAGATAATAATCTAAACTTAGTGGGTATTCGATTACGATTATGGAGGTTGCGAGTGTGAGGAAGTCAACCTAAGGTACATGTCGATTTTAGGTAGTAAAGCCGATCTCGTGGTTTTCAAAAAGCGGACATCGATTCGACATCTACTCTTGAAGCAGAATATATGGGCTGCGAGGAAAGGTTCTCCCAACCCGCTCTAGCTTAATCGTGACTAAGGGATTATAACATTGTAGCTAGAACGTTACCTATATTACATGATGATAATAGTCTTTATTGCAATCACTTAGAATCCTGTTATACATATAAGATGCAAGCATGTGGATGTCAGACACCATTTTATAAGAGGTCATGTTGATAAGAAGAATATCAGAATGGAAAAGATCCATACTGATAAACAGAAAGCTGATATTTTAACCAAGCCACTAGCTGAGATCAGATTCAGAGAATTATGCAATGAGCTAGGGCTTCTGGATCTTGGAGAAAAAGCACCAGAAATGTTTGGTGGACTGATCTCCAGAACAAGCTGGTTAAGAGACTAACCAGGTTAAGAGGAATCAGTTGAGTTATGTATCTCAACTGATCAGAAGATCAGTCAAGGAACTGATATGAGAAGGCTTTATCAGATTAAAAAGGAACTGGCCAGATTAAAGAATTATTAGATTTAAGGAACTGATCAGTTTGGTTGTTTCATACTTTGTAAGTCGATTAAGCTAATGTTCAACAAGCAAGTTACATAAGATTAAAGCTTCAATCGCATAAGGAAACAGAAAATACATAACAATGGAATAATAGAAATTTTCATTGATAAAGACCCGGAGGTCAGATTTACAATACAAGTTACAAGTACAAAAGGACCCGGAGGTCAGTACATAAGCCATAAACCGAAAACCCTAAGCCTAACCCTAGAAGGGGGGAGAGAGGATTTAAAGATTTTAAAGCCTGATGCTCCCATTTTCCCCCACTTAACCCTAAAAGGGGTGTGAGAGGCTTTGAAATAATCCTAAAGCTACCCTCAGAGCTTCGGAGTTAGGAGGGAGAGCGGCATTGAAAGATTTCTAAGCCAGGAGCCCCCAGTCCTAAAATCAATGGGCTCTCCAGCTGTTAAATGGGACACAAGTGCCAAAGATGTGGTCCAAAGACCATATGGCCACAAGTGTCACATGCAAATATTGAGTTTGATATACGATGATCAACTGTTGTCTGATCAAGATCGAATACCAAACTCATGTTTTGTATCAGACTGAGTCTGTTGATGCTAATTCCGTCATCTCGATAGGCACACAAGGTGCATACGGTTAGGAGAAGTGTCTTCTCATTTGCGATAGCAGATCCGCCGCCCTGGTGGTAGAGAAGCTTGGCAATAATTGTATGTGTAATTTTTGATGACGACGAAAGCAGTAATAACGGACACACAGGGTTGATTTGAGAAGCTGAAATCATTTGAAAAGGGTTAAAGGTTTTTGCCGGAAGTTTCACCGGAAATAAAGGTTCACCGGAATACATGGTTTACAACACTTAAAGAAGATAAGTATGGTGAATGGGTTATGTTGTGTAAATCATTGGTACAATTTATAGAGGCCAAGCAGGGGTGCAAATGCAAATTTGATTTCTCAAAGCCTTTTAGAGAAATTGGCACCGCAAGGACAACTCGTAGGAAACACGCGACTGATGATTGGATAAGCTTACGGCGATTGATATCCCAAAGTATCTAGACTATTATTACGAATGTTAAATCGTGCCGACTTAGGGAATCGAGACGACTATCTGATTTTCAAGACTAGGTTTTGGCGGTAACACTTATCCCAAGAATTAACTTGGTCTGAGTAGAATCAGATTAGGTCAACTGAAATCTGATTAGATAAGAGACTGATCAGATGAGGAAGATCAGTTGAGTATGATACCTCAAAAAATCGGATAAATCTGCCAATAAGTAATCAGAAATAACAGTTGAAGGGGGAACTTCAACTGATCAGGGAGGATTATAAAAGGGAATATCAGACGCAAAGTGGAGCGGATCAGTTGAAAGGGATAGTTGGGAAATTATAAGGATTAGGCAGAAAACTAAGATCAACAAGTTGTACAAACATACTTCAAGTGGTATTGACTGATTACAATATCAGTCAACCGGATACGCATTTCCGTTTCTTTGTTTACTGCTTACATATCTGAAACTATCTGATAATATTTGCCTTTACTGTACACATACTTTTGTGACGCATACCCTGCAAAGTATTTAATGAGGACGTAGGGTATATGTATTAAATGCCACTAAATGTGTTTTTAAATCCAAAAGGTAATCGTGCGTGCATATCCTGACCACACACTAATACACATTTGGTCTTGGACAGCTGTGAAAAATGACCTTGAAGAGCGGTTATAACCGCTCTCCAAGCATCAGATGTCCAAGCTTGGGCCCAATGATAAAAACCCATTTGTCCAAGAAAAGCAGACGACGGCGGTTTTTAACCGCTTTTGAAGACCTATATTGAATGTGATTATCAACCGTATTTGTCTTTTTTTTTTTAATTATTATTTTACATTTTAAAAATCCTATAATAAAAAACTATACGTCCCGATACCATATAATAAAACTTATGTATCGTCGAATACCATATAATAAAACTTATATATCGTCGAATACCATATAACATAAACCAAAAATCCTATAATAAAACCATAAACCACATATATATACCAAAACATCGAAATATATAAACATACAATCATAAACATACGTCAAATACACCAAAAATATGAAATATATATCATCACAAATATATAATTTAATTACATGCTACCAATATTTCAAACAACATTCTCTCAATATTGATCGTATGAATATAAAAACGATTGTAAAAATTTTACCCCGTCAATCGTTTTTCCATTTCTCTAGTCTTTTCTTAGAGTAAGACTTGAGCTCACGTTCATAGACAAACTACAAACAACGAATCATTCAATATAGTATGAATTTTTATTCAATCAATAATAATTTAAATAAATCAATAATTGACTTACATTGGGAGAAATGTTAGATTATAGAAAGCGCGGATTATATCTTCTATAAAGCAACAAACAAAATGTCCACAATGGTCATTATCTCGTTGCCTCGGAACACCATTGATTAACATTATAATAACGACATTACAATTATGATTTCTTTCTATTAATTAGTTTGATAATTTACTAAATTAAATTTACCTTAATGTTAATCCAGTTCACTTTATTTAACTTTGGATCTTGAGCCACGACTCTGAAGCGACTCGATACATCGTCATCACACTATTATTATTATAATTAAAAAATAAAAATAGATTAAATATGCATAATTTTAAAAGTAAAACAAATCATTGTATAGAATATTAAAAATGAACTTACGCTTCCATATATAAAAAAAAAGATCGATCGGCGATTAGAATAAACTCCATCACGAGTTTGGTCCATAAAATACACACATAATGTATTCATGTGTATGGCGACCAAAAACAATGGTTCCTATATTATATTGAGAGTATTAAAATTAATCGCAAATTTAGCATATATATGTGCAAATATTATAAACATGAATACAAATTTTAACGAAATGTTTATCACTCACCCCACATTTGTTGGCCAAAAAATGAGATGATCGCTCCCGAGTTAGATTCAACATGTGATTAACGAACCCATCCATGGTGCATACCCTATCACCCATTATCTGAGACACTTGGGGGTAGAGCGAAGAGTACATTCCACTTGCTCGGTTATCTCTACGGAGAGATATAGCTCACCCAAATATCTTTGACCAACATATATCGCTAATTAATATTAAAAAGAAAATTAAACTATCTGAAAAGTGAATATTGAGAATTAGTAAACACATACCGAGGTAAAGGGCTATGGTGGTTGCACTCAACCACTATCATTCAAGAACTTAAGCGCATGTTCCTCAATGATGAATTCTTGGAAAGTATTACGATGAAAGTGAGCAAGCATGGGAACCGTGATGATATCGAAAGCATTAGGCGATACCATCCGATACACCCTAGATCGTAAATGATCATCCGTGATCTAAGTCTCCGATCATGGGATAACCAAGTCTTAGAGCGAGGAGTCCCTCGATTTAGCCTCATGTGGGGTTAGATTCTAAAATTAATTTACAATATTATTTAGAACCACAAATAAGATAATGAACTTTAATAACAAATATTTTACCCTCATGGTGCTAGAGACCAAGTTGCTCGGCCATTCGATGAAGTGCCCGAATCGTTGTTTCGCGATGGCCCGGCTTCATCGATTGGTTTTGGCATCCGAATCCTCCTCTCCGATTCTGGGTACATCGAGTGTGACCCTCACGAAACCGGGGAGTGATGGGATGACCATGAATCATTCCATGGGAGCGTGTAACGAGCACATGCCAACCGTCGGGATCCTCCGGATCTGAGTAGCAAAAGGTCGTTGGCTGTTCGAATAAGATATTTAGTTAGAAAATTTTGATACACTAGTCTTTAATTAAAACAAATGTGAGACATGCATATCTGATACCTGTGAGACGTTTTGAAGTGCCTCAATAAAGTTGTCCCTAGGGTTAGCTGAAAACATAGCATTAGCGACACTATGTTCACGGCTTGCTCCACTCCACCACATTCCGTGGCTCGATCTTTTCTCAGACCTCAAACGTTCCACATCTTTAATCAACTTGGCAACCTGTTCCGTTAGTATACCCATCATATTCATGGCTTGAAGACCAGGTGCCATTGCTAAAGATGTCTTCATCACGCCATATCCTAACCTTTCCGTGGCGGTAGGGATGCTCTGGCGAAGCCATAGCTTTGTCAAACAGATCATCGGGGCCGATCATGTGAATGTCGCCGAAGGCCATGGTCTGAGATAGGCGCTCTGAATCACAAAAAAACAAAAGATTATTATTTAATTATTTGTTTATAAATAATAGTTTGTAATTGAAAGATAAATTAATGGATAGATTACCACTTCTTCGATGATCGTTGTGCATTGGGATCGTGAATATTCCCGTCTCGACCCTTTTACGGTAGTCCGAAATAAGTCGAAGCGGGTAACAATAAACTCCTCTCTCAACTTTTCTTCTTTCCTCTTTCTACGATAGTGATGAGCGTGTCCCTTTATTAGATATATTAAAAGTGAATATATAAAAAAAAAAAAAAAAAGTTAGGATTTTGATCTCACCATATTTTCTCTTATTAAATGCATAACCTTTGTTGGATCCACGATATCGCGCCTCTATCGACTTGGCTTGAACGCGATTTTTTTTTTGGCCGATCCTACAATATAATAGAAATATGATAAACCTTTGAAAAACTTAGGGCATTAGAAATTGAGGAAATGACATTGATCAATTTTACAAAAATCATCCTCCATTGCTCTTGCTTTCACAAACTCCTCCATGTGGCCCACCATAGGGTTATTCGATACTTAGAGGCGGACTAGCCGAGTAAAGACCGGTTTTTCGGATCTCGTGTGTTTACTTCTCAACCATGTCCGGAAATTCTTGGCCATTACTCCAAATTGCGACAATATTTGCTTCTTCTTTGTGAGGTCAAGACCTCCTCAAGGTAGTCTATCTGCATATAACATAACAATTTAGTAAATTTAAAGGGCCATACTACAACTTTCAATAAATATATAATTAACATACCGTAAGCTCGTCCCATAATCTTTCCTTCAAAAAGGAGCGATTTTGGGATTCGCCGATGGTTGGTAAAGACGATAGGGATCAAGCTCGACAAAGAACTCCAATGTAGAAGGACAACGACTCACTCTCTTTTCTATTGCTGTCGAAACTCATTGAGCGATAAGCTATAACATATAGTATTTAATTAGGTTCAACGATCAATCAATATATTTATCGATTTCAACTTCAATTGTAATAAAATTACGAAGTGTTTTCCCCATACTTGAGCTCTTTAATAGATGACATTGTAACTATACCCCGAAAGTGCTTCTCCCCGGCTGTCGCTAGTGGTGGTGGGAGCATCGATGTCACACTCTCTCAAGTCATCATATGCACCATGATCATATCTTTTATGTGATCTCCATCATCTTCGGGATATAGCAAAGCGAGACATGATCTGTAAAGCGGAAAAACAACATTTAATAAACAAAAAAACAAACAATATTCTGTGGGATGTTTCATACATGATAAGAACTATCTGTCACGGTATACATGATACATATATCTACTTATAAGTTACATCTGCATCATCTACTTATAAATTAAAATTTCGTTTGATAACATACTCTTATACTATGAACACATGTGTATTAGGCTTGAATGACATTGTCTTACTAAGTAGACCCGATAATATAAACCACAAGAGCAACTAAGTGTTATGGAGCAAAATATAATATTTCAATTTAAAAAACAAAAGCAACATATATAATATAAACAAAATTAACTAAGTGTTATAAACAACAAGATTAGTTCGATTCAAAAAAACAACAAGAAAGCAACATATATAATATGAATAAAGCTAAAAGCTTGAAAAATTCAATGGAAATATTTACTTGAGTTGAGGCCCCATTTTATATTTATATTTATTTTGTGCCCTACTTTTCTTATAATCGAGTAGATATTGCATATAAAATATTTCATGGAAGACCTATTCATTTGATTTTTTTTTACACGTTATATTGACTTACTCGTATATTAATGTTCAATTCAATTGTATAATCATATTTATAATGTTCAATACGGAATATGCAATATGAATAAAGCTAAAGCTTGAAAAAAAGTAAAATTAAAGATTGCACAATCCATTTGTACCAACAAAAGTGTTATGGAGGCGGGCGGCGGCGGGAGGAGGATATGGCGGCATATTGAGGGGGAGGAGGAGGGTGCTTGCCAAGTAGAATAGGAGGAGGGCGCATGACGATTTGGGGGAGAGGGAGAAGCTCACGACGGTAATTTGTGTCAATGGCGTTATGGCGATTTGGTTGAAGGGAAACCGATTTACAGTGTGCGATTTGGTCTTGATTTTTTGCGGCGATTTTGGGGAGAAGAAATTGAGAGAAAGAAATGAAGTCTGACTAGGTCTGGCTCATATATAAAAAAAAAAAAAAAAAAAAAAAAAGTTATTAACTTGCTGTCCAAATGTTTACTTAGACGAAGGGTTAGTAAATCATGCAAGTAGTATTAGACGTTTTGAAACCCGTTTGTCGAAGGTTTATTCTTGGACAACACAAACCATTGCCTTTTGTTTTTTTTTTTATAAAACCGCTCTCCAAGTTGTTACTTGGAGAGCTGTTTGAAAAAAGGGTTGTCCAAGTGCAGCTGTGCAAGCTCAAATGTGTAGTAGTGAGACGATCAAAACAGCTCAATCTGGATTGTTTATCCTTTTCAAACGTTTGATCATCTAATCTCGATTTTCCCTCCTTCCTTTTATAAGCTTCATCAAAACCCTACCAGAGTATTTTTCTCAAAATTCTTGCGATTTATTCTCTGCAAACTCACAATTACCTTTCTGCGCTTCAAAGTGTTTCTTGCGATTCAACCTACTTCAAAATCGAAAAGCAGAATCTGGTAATTTCTGGTTATTTGATGAATTACTTTCCTAAAATCCATTGAACATATAGATTATGTCTATTTATGTTATCCTGTGTTATGCCTTATCATTTCTTGATATCAGTATGTATTCATCGATTACTAGGTCTGAGAATAGGTCTAATAATCAATATATGATATCTTTATGGTTATGCACAAATTTTAATCGAGTCTATCTTATTGTAGATGGCCACTCACGGAATGGGCAAAATTATGTGTAACTATGCGGATTTGGCAACCAAAATTGTTGAAGACAAATTTGTAAGGTTTGGTGTTACACGGGATCCAGAATCAATGGAGGTGGAACAAATTCTGAGGAAGGGTGGTCTCGAAAAATACTGTGCTGCTCACTGCAATCCAGTAATGCAGTATGAGGCACTAGAATTCTTGAGGAATTTGAAGGTGCACAGGGAAAATCCTGGAGACGAACTGATTTTCAGTAAATGGAGAGGATATCAGACTTACAAATGCTGATATAACTCGACTGTTCAACCTACCCAAAGGAAAAATCTCTCCTGCTCACTACAGGGAGAATGAAGACGAACTGATCAGAAATGAACTCTTTAGAGAGGCTGATAAACACCAGACCGTAGGCTTTGTCAGGCCTATGTTGAAAAGGAAATACCGTTTGTTGTTTGACACTCTGTCAAAAAACAATCATGGGTATCTCGTTCAGCCCAGATGGATTAACAACTGTAAAAATGTATAGTATGGCTGCTATCATCGATGAAGGCAAAAATATTAATTGGCATGGTTTCCTGAAGGCTATTCTGCTCCAAGAACATGACAAGTTTGGAGTTAGTGAATAGAGACAAGTCTATCTGAAGAAGAGAATCAACAATCTCAACAAGGTTGCAGTCATTCTGAAGGACAAGATGCCCAATGCTTAATGGGATCAGAACGGACTGAAGTCCTACAAGGCCTTTCTCTCAACCACAACTGCCATCTATGGGCCATCAGATGATGATATGCGGCCCACCCCTCCTAAGGTTAAGAAATGGAAAAACAAGGAGGTAGCTACGTCTGCAACTGATGCTCCTCAAAAGAAGAAGAGAAAACTGGTAAAGGCTCAGGAGAAGAGGCCAAAGAAGGTAAAACAGGCCACCATGACTCTTTTTCTGGAAGACGAGTCAGATGAAGAAGGAGTGCCAGATCAACCTGAGATCAGCTGAAACATCAAATAGGCAGGCCTCTCAAGTTGAGAGCTCGCCAGAACAATCTGAGGGAAGAGCAAGGGACGAACGATCTCCTTCACCAAAATCTCGCGTTGATTCACCACTCAGACTTCTAGCTGCTGAGCATATCTCTCCTTCTCCTTCACATGCTCGCGAACCTGTAAGTTTACCAGTTCGCGAACCAGTAAGATCACCTGCTGCAGAACCAGACGCACTTGCTGCTATAGCATAACCTCTGCAGATTCAGCCAATCAGTCAAACTCCAGCTACTCAGACACCACCAGAACCCTCTACATCTCATCAACCGGAACCTGGTCGATCTGAACAGATGATTCCTGAGTCCAGATCATCTAAGACTATCACCGGGAAAATGGTCAGAGTGAGAATTGAAAGCAAAATTGATGAGTTGTATCCAGAGTTGGTAGCCCATCCTGTTATTCGAGAGGAAGTAATGGAGATCCTCACCTGGAAAGATCTCCGTTTGAAGAACTTCTCAGATTTCATGATCATTATTGAACACATGGGAGGTGCTGATGCATTCGCAGATTTTGATTTCGACATGAAGAAATCTGCTCAGGTAGGATCACCAGCTGAACTGATAACTGCTGAAGCGATCAAAGCTCTGATCCACAGAAAGCTGGGAATAATTGAACAAGTTGAACTGGAGGCTGTTGCAGAAACTCCTAAGGAAGATGATCCTAAGGAAGATGATCCTATGAAGGATGTGGGAGTTGCTGATTATAGTGGAACCTGTCTTTGCGATTCATGACCAATTTGGAGGCGCAAACAACTGGAAATGATCAGGTGATGCAAAATATTCCTGCAACACACATCACCACTGATCAACTTCAGGAGATCAGATCGTGTTTTAAAGATCTTCTGAAAGAAGAAGTTGAGGGAGTGTTGGCTAATGAACTTAGCGCAACACAATAGTCGATCGGAGGCGATTGGCCTCAAAGAAATAACGGATCAACAGAATTGGCTATTTCCAAGATTGAAGCAATCAAAGATCGATTCTCTCAAACCGTGACCAACTTTGATTCTTTGAATTTAAGAAGACAGCTGACGACAAGTTAGTTCAGGTTGATCAACAACAAGTTTCTCTTCTAATGGTCACAAAAAAAGCTTGAAATGATGAAGAAAAACGTGATAAACTCATTCTTACCCTCTCTCTTTTGCCGTTGAATCACAAGACCGAAATGATCTCAAAGATTCAAAATCTATCTACTCAAGCTCAAGGTTTATCTGTTGAAGATCTTAACAAGGCCATATCGATCGACTTTGGATCTCGACTTCCCACCTCAATGCTCTTTTTGATCAAACCAAAAAAGGGGAAGAACATTGAGAAACTAACCGACTTTATCGTATCAATGAAGAAGAACCGATTCGACGGTTGAATCCTATGGCGAGAGATTACACCATCCGGATCTTTTGCTAATGAAATTTCGAGAAGATGGAGAAGTCAAAGGCAAGAAAGTTAGTTAAGGTGGTCTTTGGGACATCGAACTGTACGATCCACGAAACCTGTTAGCCCGGATACATGCCGATAAAGGAACTGCCGAAATCTAAGGAAGCGATTCTTTGAAGAAGCTCGAATTAGTGAAAAAGAAAGAAGAGCATAAAATTGGCAGAGGCGTAAGATCTCAAAAAGAAATACGGTCGGCGGAAAAAAAGGAAAAAAATCTGGGCGAGAACCTCGGTTGCCATCAAGAGTTGATGAAATCATTCCAAAAAAGCCGCACATCTTTGATAGGTTCGAGGAATGGAATAAGATCAAAAGTGAATGGCTTCTGGATGCTTTTGTTCTGGATCTAGTGCCACAAGAAGAATCACCAGATGCAGAATTTCTCAACTGGTTGGAGAACAAGCACCCAGATTTTCTAAAATATCTGGAAAATGAGGCCAGAGTAATCAATGTGAGAATATCTCATCAAGAGTATGACGTGATGGAATACTCGAAGAAGAAGGATGGCTCATTTGACAGACCGGCATTTCAAAGGTTCTATTTTGACATCCCGAACAAAGCTCGCATAATCGAGCCTCGGCGAGATCAATGATGTCAAATGGAAGCTATCTTTGGATATTCAACATTCCTCGGGATCAACGAGAAATGCCAGAGGGATAAAATCCAAGAGATTGAAGATCAGAAGACTGTTTAGGATCAGCTGAATTTTAAACCCAAACTTTTCTGATGTAATATGTGATCGATATATCTGCTGAATGAAAAGTTTATTTTTTCTGATCCTAAGACAAAATCTCATAGTCTTCTGATTATGTGTTCTTTATTGTTTTATATTTATCAACTGTGTTGGTTTCTCAAGTGTTTTGGTTTTTCATCCAAAAGGGAGAAATTGTTGGGAAATTTAGAGTTTTGATGAAAGTTCTAAAACACTGTAATAGGGCCAGTCAGGCCTGTTAGCTGACTGATGTTTTTAATACCAGTTATAAGATGACCAATTGATAATTATTATATAGAACAACTGGTGTATAAGATAGGTCACATATTGAGGGGGAACCTCAATATGTATAGGTCAGATCTAAAGATCAGAAGAACAAAAGATCAGCTGAAGTCCGACAGGCCAGAAGGCAAGGTAAGGATAGAAGATCAAACGATCTTATAAAGTCAGATAATCAGGTGAAGTCATGAAACACGAATTCAGAAGACCTGAAGATCAGATGACTACCAAAAGATCAGACCAGAAGATCTACATCGATCGAAGTCCGCTAGTTGAGCTAAGACAAGCGGCACCGAAGACTTTATCAGTAGGTGATCGGTTATGGCCGATCGGTCACCACACCGTGGTAATCGATGTTTCACCAAGTCATACGTTGTTGATCTGAACAAGAAGAATGTCAACTTTAGTTGGTAGAACAAACACTGAAAAGTATTTTTGTTAACCAATAAGAACAAGACACGTATGAACGGAGTCGACAATAAGGGATTTGGTGCTGCTTGGTCAAACGGCTATAAAAAATAACATAAACGCTTTTGGCCATGCCGTACCTAGAAGCACGTCACATCAAATCCTACATATCTACCAAATATAGCCGGAAATACAAATTGCTCTCCAACGGCTCTTTGATTTCGAGGTTTATAAATATGTGATTACTCTTGAGTGAAGACATACGGAAATTATCAAGAAGCTCATACTATAGCCAAATTTCCGCACGAAGAACACAACCTTGAAGATTATTTTTCTAAGTGTTCATCCCATAGTTCTTAGCACATAAATCTTATCCTCTAGTTGTTAGGCTACTTAAATACTAGGAAAGATTTCAATGTTGGAACAAACAACAAATCTTACCCAATATCCAAAGTTAGGTTAAGTTTGTTTAGCAAGATTTCAGACTAGGTTTCTAGTTAGGTTTACGGGATTGGTTGAGTGAGAGCTCCATAAATATATGTTGGTGTAATGTGTTGGACTAACACAATAATCTAAAATCCAATTAGTTAAGTCGGTTAAGTTGGTGCCCCTTGTGATAGGGAAGAGTGGGCGTGGGATTTGGTTGTCCAGAACCACTATATATCTTGTGTGCATTTACGATTGATTAAGCGCTTTACACTATTGCACACAACTTGATTAAATCTGCATACATATTACGAGTTAGGATCGGCTAGCACCAAAATTATTGATCGATCGAGATTGACTCCATAGTCATCTGATTGAAAACGTCTTCGGAATCTGATTTGTTAAACTGGTTTTTCACACGGGTATAAACTAGCTTCCGCACAATCAGTTAAACTGATAGATACCGAACTGCTCTGCCCTCAGGCGATTAGTAAGTAGGATATCAATCCAAACTGATTCACTTGCACTCGATCGAAAAACCGCATTCACACTAACTCGCACAAAAAGTTTTTTTAAGTCTATTCACACCTCCCTCTAGACTTACGCCCTCCACTTAAACCCGCTTAAAGGGACCTATAGTATCACTAATGGTAGATGGTCTCTCGTAAACACATCCAAAGGTATTAGTTTATTATTGTATTCGGTATCACTAATGGAATGTCGTCTCTCGTAAACACATCCAAAGGTATTAGTTGACTATTGTATTTCGGAATCACTAATGAAATGTCGTCTCTCGTAAACACATCCAAAGGTATTAGTTCAGTACTATAAACGGTATCACTAATGGAATGTCGTCCCTCGTAAACACATCCAAAGGTATTTGTTGACTATTGTAATTGGTATCACTAATGGAATGTCATCTCTCGTAAACACATCCAAAGTTATTAGTTGACTATTATTATCGGTATCACTAATGGAATGTCGTGTCTCGTAATAACATCCAAAGATATTAGTTGATTATTGTAATTGGTATCATCAATGGTAGATGGTCACTCGTAAACACATCCAAAGGTATTAGTTGACTATTGTAATCGGTATCACTAATGGAATGTCTTCTCTTGTAAACACATTCAAAGGTATTAGTTGAGTATTGTAATCAGTATCACTAATAGAATGTCATCTTTCGTAAGGACATCCAAAGGTATTAGTTGACTATTGTAATCGGTATCACTATTGGAATGTCGTCTCTCGTAAACACATTAAAATGTATTAGTTGACTATTGTACTTGGTATCACTCATGGTAGATGGTCTCTCGTAAACAATCCAAAGGTATTAGCTTACTATTGTAATCGGTATCACTAATGGAATGTCGTCTCTCGTAAACACATCCAAAGGTATTAGTTGACTATTGTAATCAATATCACTAATGGAATGTCATCTTTCGTAAACATATCCAAAGGTATTAGTTGACTATTGTAATCAGTATCACTAATGTCGTCTTTTATAAGCACATCCAAAGGTATTAGTTGACTATTGTAATCCGTACCACTAATAAAATATCGTCTCTCGTAAGCACATCAAAAGGTATTAGTTGACTATTCTAATTGGTATCACTAGTGGTAGACGGTCTCTCGTAAACACAACCAAAGGTATTAGTTGACTATTGTAATCGGTATCACTAATGGAATATCGTCTCTCGTAAATATATCCAAAGGTATTAGTTTACTATTGTAATTCTGTATCACTAATGGTAGATGGTCTCTCATAAACACATCCAAAGATATTAGTTAACTATTGTAATTGGTATCACTAATGGTAGATGGTCTCTCATAAACACATACAAAGATATTAGTTGACTATTGTAATTGGTATTACTAATGGATTATAAATGCATCCAATGGCATTACTTGACTATTGTAATCGGTATCACTAATGGAATATCGTCTCTCGTAAACACATCCAAAGATATTAGTTCGGTATTGTAATTGGTATCACTAATGGTAGATGGTCTCTCGTAAACACATCCAAAGGCATTAGTTTATTATTGTAATCGGTATCACTAATGGAATGTCGTCTCTCGTAAACACATCCAAAGGTATTAGCTGACTATTGTAATTCGGTATCACTAATGGAATGTCGTCTCTCGTAAACAATTCCAAAGGTATTAGTTCAGTATTGTAATCGGTATTACTAATGGAATGTTGTCTCTCGTAAACACATCCACAGGTATTTGTTGACTATTATAATTCGTATCACTAATGGAATGTCGTCTCTCGTAAACACATCCAAAGTTATTAGTTGACTATTTTAATTGGTATCATCAATGGTAGATGGTCTCTCGCAAACACATCCAAAGATATTAGTGACTATTGTAATTGGTATCACTAATGGCAGATGGTCTCTCATAAACACATACAAAGATATTAGTTGACTATTGTAATTGGTATTAATAATGGATCATAAATGCATCCAATGGCATTACTTGACTAGTGTAATCGGTATCACTAATGGAATATCGTCTCTCGTAAACACATGCAAAGGTATTAGTTCGGTATTGTAATTGGTATCACTAATGGTAGATGGTCTCTCGTAAACACATCCAAAGGTATTAGTTTATTATTGTAATCGGTATCACTAATGGAATGTCGTCTCTCGTACACACATCCAAAGGTATTAGCTGACTATTGTAATTCGGTATCACTAATGGAATGTCGTCTCTCGTAAACACATCCAAAGGTATTAGTTCAGTATTGTAATTGGTATTACTAACGGAATGTCGTGTCTCGTAAACACATCCAAAGGTATTTGTTGACTATTGTAATTGGTATCACTAATGGAATGTCATCTCTCGTAAACACAACCAAAGTTATTAGTTGACTATTATTATCGGTATCACTAATGGAATGTCGTGTCTCGTAATAACATCCAAAGGTATTAGTTGACTATTGTAATTGGTATCATCAATGGTAGATGGTCTCTCGTAAACACATCCAAAGGTATTAGTTGACTATTATAATCGGTATCACTAATGGAATGTCGTCTCTTGTAAACACATCCAAAGGTATTAGTTGAGTATTGTAATTGGTATCACTAATGATAGATGGCCTCTCGTAAACACATTGTATTACTTGACTATTGTAATCGTTATCACTAATGGAATGTCGTCTCACGTAAACACATGCAAAGGTATTAGTTGACTATTGTAATCGGTATCACTAATGGAATGTCGTCTCTCGTAAACACATCAAAAGGTATTAGTTGACTATTGTAATTGATATCACTCATGGTAGATGGTCTCTCATAAACAATCCAAAGGTATTAGTTGACTATTGTAATCGGTATCACTAATGGAATGTCGTCTCTCGTACACACATCCAAAGGTATTAGCTGACTATTGTAATTCGGTATCACTAATGGAATGTCGTCTCTCGCAAACACATCCAAAGGTATTAGTTCAGTATTGTAATTGGTATTACTAATGGAATGTCGTCTCTCGTAAACACATCCAAAGGTATTTGTTGACTATTGTAATTGGTATCACTAATGGAATGTCATCTCTTGTAAACACAACCAAAGTTATTAGTTGACTATTATTATCGGTATCACTAATGGAATGTCGTGTCTCGTAATAACATCCAAAGGTATTAGTTGACTATTGTAATTGGTATCATCAATGGTAGATGGTCTCTCGTAAACACATCCAAAGGTATTAGTTGACTATTATAATCGGTATCACTAATGGAATGTCGTCTCTTGTAAACACATCCAAAGGTATTAGTTGAGTATTGTAATTGGTATCACTAATGATAGATGGCCTCTCATAAACACATTGTATTACTTGACTATTGTAATCGTTATCACTAATGGAATGTCGTCTCTCGTAAACACATGCAAAGGTATTAGTTGACTATTGTAATCGGTATCACTAATGGAATGTTGTCTCTCGTAAACACATCCAAAGGTATTAGTTTACTATTGTAATCGGTATCACTAATGGAATGTCCTCTTTCGTAACCACATCCAAAGGTATTAGTTGACTATTGTAATTTGTATCACTAATGGAATGTCGTCTCTCGTAAACACATCAAAAGGTATTAGTTGACTATTGTAATTGATATCACTCATGGTAGATGGTCTCTCATAAACAATCCAAAGGTATTAGTTGACTATTGTAATCAGTATCACTAATGGAATGTCGTCTCTCGTAAACACATCCTAATGTATTAGTTGACTATTGTAATCGGTATCACTAATGGAATGTCATCTCTCGTAAATACATCCAAAGGTATTAGTTGACTATTGTAATGGGTATCACATGTCATCTTTCGTAAGGTCATCCAAAGGTATTAGTTGAATATTGTAATTGGTATCACTAATGATGTTGGTCCCGGTGCAAACGAGTCTTACACGTGTATGGGGGGGGAATACACGTGTTCAGTGATTTTAAAACCTTTTCTTTACTGAGGGCAACTTGGGTCAGGTTGTCCTGATGATTTGATCCTGAGAAGCATAGATCGCTCTGAGTTAAAGTCTATCTGAGACAGTGATCCTGAGCTGCTTTCAGATACCTCAGATAATCCCAACCGATCTCCCGTTTTCGGAGATCTTTGGCTGCTTGGATCGAGATAACTAACTTCTTGAACCCTCGGAAGAGTAAGTTTCGGTTTGGTAACTATCTCTGCTCGAGCTACTCGGATAAAAGGAAATGGTTGGCCCTAAGTTTATACTCGTTTTATTCTTTGCTGAAAACTTTCCTTTTTAATGGAACAGTGATTAGGTTGTGATTCAGTTCAGATGCAACTTCAGTGGATTGATTCCAACTGAATATCAGTGAAAATATGCTTTCAGTTTTAAGATATGCAACAGTTAATCAAAGTAAAACAGAAAGCAAAGAACACAGTAAGTTATAGTGGTTCAGAGACTCAAGCTTCTACGTCCACTCTCTCTGACTCTTCAGAGAAATTCACTAATCACTTCCTAAGGTTTTCTGACTACCTCTGTAGTTTACTAACCTTTCTATTTTGAGCTTTTTGACTACCCCTGTAGTTTTCTAACTCAAAACACACACAAAACTTTCATTATCCAAGATAGTTTACTCACTTCTTCTCTAGAGCTTTCTGACTACCTCCTTGTAGTTTACTAACTCTTTACAACTCCAACTCACCAACAATCACACTCAATCTACCTTACAAAGGGTTTGGGGTTTTTTGGTTGGTTTCCAACTAGGATGAGATATCCTTTACAATTAAGAACAATGCAAAGGTTAGGATATCTCGACTATGCTTTGGATATATCTTATCAAGCTAGGCTTAGTGAAATGAGCTCTCTTCGATATAAAGCATTTGGGAAATTCTTGGGTTTTCGAGTGCTTCAACTTGCAATAATAAGTTTGAGCTCTTGAGTTGCTTACAAATTTTCCGTAACCTTTAATGTAGATGGTCACAAGTATTTATAGGCATACACCAAGGTCACTCTTGAAAAACTATCCGTTGGAAGAGATAGCTTCGTGAGTTTCCTCTTATGGTGTGTGATGAACGGCTATATTTAGGGTTTGAGACTCCCTAGCACGTTTTAGGCAATAGCCTTTCATGCAGCTATTCAACAACACTTTTTAGATGCGGAACTTAGTACTTGACATCTTTTTTTAGTGACACATCATTTGTCGGTGTCGATAATGTACAATCTTGACTTCTTCTTTTTGACTTTTGTCTCCAGTTAAATGTAGACACACAACGACTCTTTTTGGTTACCATCTCTGAGTGATATAACCTTAACAACACTTTGTTTTCCGAGTCTTTAGGGTCTTCTGAGTTCTTCAGAGTCTTCTGAGTCTTCACAGATATCTTGGTGATGTCTTGAGTCTTCATCTTTGATTCTTGATTACTTTCGGTTTCATCTTTGAGTCTTGATTCTCGATTACACTTGAGTCTTAAGTATCTCAGTTTCACATTGAGTCTTGATTTCTCGATTTCATCAAACTTGAAACTTGATTTCATCTTGAAACTTGAAACTTCGATTTCATCTTTGAGTCTTTAGAATCTTTAGAAATTAACATGTTCTATATCTGCTGACTATACATTGTGCAGATAACATCCTGAACACTCTAAAACTGAATCCTGACTCAACTATCAAGATTATCCTGAACATGTCATACTCAGGGGTTTTGGGATCTAATCAAAATTTCTCTTTATTAAATTCATCTCCCAACAATTTCCCCCTTTTTGATGATGCCAAAACCTATCTTGTTACAAAACATTTAACCTATACTCGTGGTTTTGATTTATCCTATTACGAGATTGGTTTATTTCCAACAATTTCCTAAACAGAGAATCTCCCAACAATTTCTTAAACAGAGAATCTCCCAACAATTAATCTCAGAGACAACATTCAGGCATATCAAAATTAAAGACATGTAAATTAAGATAATGAGATATTATCTTTCGAGCATAAATGATAAGGTTTCATTGATGATTGGTAGACAGTTACAAATTACAATGATCTTATCTAACAAAATCAAAAAGACAAAAAGATAAAGGATTATATGAATCTTCTGAGTCTTCATCTTCGGTCTTCTTTTGCTCTTCTGCTCGGGCTCTTCAGTTCTGATCTTCCACCTCATCAGGAGACACATCAAGGTTGAAAATTCCATAATATCTTCTTTTCAGTGCATCTCTCTCTTTAATGATATCAGGATTGTTCCCTGTTAGGCCCAACTGAATGGCGTACTGGGAAATTTCTTGAGCAATGGCTTTCTCATTCACAGATCCATTCTCCAGCCTAGGAGGAGGGTACGAGTATGGACCAGGGGCGGTTATCTGCACCTTTCCTTCATCCGCAAGATTTATCCAGCCTTGAAGATATTTAGGATAGAAGGTCAGGAGATAGTCAATGAAAGCCTCATTTGAATCTGAGCTCTCCCCTCTCCATTCTCTGAGCACATCATAGTAGAACCAGAAAGTTCTTTTGATTTCTTCCCATGCATTGTTGAGCTGGATTGGCATCCACTTGTCAACATGCGGCCATTTCTGTGCTTTTGTGCTCCCTCTCCTCTTGCTTGCGAACCTCTTGAAACCACTCCTTCTTTTCTGCTCTTCTTCCATCTTCTTTCTGATCACGGGCACACCAGAAACATAAGCAGCAGTCTTTTTAGCTTGCTCTATTTGGAGTGATTTCAGAGCACTTCTGGTATTGAAGACCTTTTTCTGGGGCATTTCCTCAGATTCTTCAATATCCTCAATCAGCTTTCTCTGAATTGGCTTAGAAGCCTTAGCTCTTTTGCCCTCAGGCTCCTCAAACGCCACAACCTTTCTTTTAATTGGCAATTCTGCTCCAGCTTGGCTTGTTCCAATTCTCCCTCTACCACTCAGTTTCTCTATAGCAACTTCTTGCATTGTTTCTTCTGAAACCTGAGTGTAGACTGGCTTCTCCACCTTCTTAAACTTAAGCTTCTCAGTGGCCTCGATCTCCTTCATGGCTTCAGCAATGATTTTCTTTTCATCTTCCTTGGCAGTCTTGCCTTTAAAAGTATGTTCTAATAATTTCCTGAGATCAGCTCCAGGTCTTTCCCCCTTCTTGGAACCATACTTAAGCGAAGCACGGAGAGTCTTTATGTCCATATGAATCTTTGTTCTTTCTTGACACTCCGCACCTCCCCTTGTGATCTGCTCCTCTTCGAGCCTTCTAAGGTGGTTCTTCGCCACTGAGAATTCTTCAGACATATGAGCAAATTAGCTAGAGAGAGCTTCCTTGAACATGTCTGTCATCTTGGCCATGAGCATTGAGATCATCTCCTCAATAGCATTCTTCACCAACATCTCATTCTTCTCTACCAATTTCGCTTCAAGAATTTTAGTGCATTCACGATGCTTCTAACCGACTTCTGCAGACAATTTCAGCTTTGACCCCCTCCATCTTGTCTTCTAACTTTCCTTCCATGGAGGTCAGCTTCTCAGTCAGAGTATTCTGAATTTGCACCAGGTCTGAAGAAGAACTCATAGTTTCCAACTTCTGACTTTGGTTGGCCAATATCTCCTCCATCTGAGCAACTTTGATCAGGATTGGCTCAACCTTCTCCAACTTCTCCATCACCGGGGTGAGATCAATCTCAGGAGCATATCGATTTGGTTTGTGTCTCCCGAGTTGGTACGTTCATCTGAGTCTCGGTCTCGAACACGAGCTTCAGTCTGACGGGACATCAAGTCACCCCGAGGCTTGGGTGTCCACGAGCCTCGGTCTGCATATCGGACATTCTGATTTAAAGATAGGTACTTGATGAATCGACATAATTGTTAATAGTGCCAAAAGTTACGAAGGCTAACTTCATCCCCGAGGATGTTCGATGGCTGACCTTCTTGACGTGGATTAAGTCTTTCTCCTTCTGAGATTGACTCTCATCATCCCCTTGTTGGTCCCCATCCTGAGATTTATCTTTGGAGCTCGGGACACCAACTAAAGCATCCTTCCTCTCAGCAACTTTCTTCTTCACTAGCTCATCAAAATCAGATGTTTTCATTCTGAGCTTGGTTTTCCTGAATCTTGAGAATTCAGTCAGAAAAGATGTTTCCTCATTCCACCAGTCTTCGCCTCTGAATGAAGCTATGTTGAGCATTTCCTAAGAGTCCGGTTGAGGATATAAACAGTTGACCTCAATCAAGAAGATGTCTTGGAGGTCGGGGAATGAGCTAAGCTTCGGTAGCGGCCAAGAATGAACCGTTCCCCTTTGCCCGCCATTCGGTCTCTTCGACTTCACCCTTCTTGAGCATCGGGCTCTCGGGTTGATGAAAAAAAAAAGTTGAAGGATCAAGCAATAGATCACTCAGGAGCTCATCAAAGTTCATCGGCTCGCGAGGCTCAAGAAAAGCGAGGTTTTGGCGAGTCTCCTCGATGCGAATCGACTTGGTTAAAGTGCAGTGGCGCCTCCTCGATGGGAATTTAAGTTTGCTCGAGGATGAATAGGCACTTCCTCAATGAGAATCTGGCGATTTAAAGGTCTGGCGAGTGCTTCTTGACAGAATCACATACTTGCTTTGGTCGAGGTCCTTGGAATATTTCTTGAGTGAACTTGTCAGAGCTTAATGACGTCTCAAGAACCTAAGAGAAGACTTGCTCCTCAGTTTGCTCCTGTGCCTTTAAGATAACCTGAGCCAATACGTGTAAAGGCGATTTCTGAGCAGTTTGACTCTCAGGCTGAATCTCCTCAGCCTCACTCTCCTCCTCATCATCAGCGAGAATCACCATTCTTTTGTGTTTTGGAGCCAGGGTCTTCTTCTTCAATTTTTCACCCTGCTCCTTCTTGGCCTCCAACAAAGTCTTCCCCCTGGCTTGTTGGGTTTCTTCAGTAGCAGCAGCAACCGGTGATTCCACCTTCTTCTCCTTCTTCCCTTTGATGGTCTTTTTGCAGCAACCGACTTGAACATCACCTTGGACTCAGGGAACAGAGTAGTGTTGGCAAAGATATCCTCCTCATCTCGACACATCTCCAAAATAAAGGCTATTTTGGTGGCATGGAGGATCTTGCCTTTGATCGATATTGAGCCATCCTCCTTTTTTATGACCTTGGCTTGCTCACTCACCACCTTGATCAGATACTTCAGCCAGTTGAAATCCTTGGTGGGTGAGTCCTCAATCGCCGCCATCAATTAGAGTTTGGGAGTGCTAATCTGCTCAAAGCTCCCCGATCGACTCATAATACACTTACTCACTATGTCCATCAAGACTCTGTATTTTGGCCTCAAATGCCGCTTATGTAAGGTCGCCTCAAACTTAATAGGATTCTCAGTAATCCTATCAAGATACTCTTGCTCCCGACCTAACATATACAAAGTGGGATCATCTCCCCTATCGCACAACTCAAAAACATCATTTAAATTTCGAGGGACTATGTACAGCTCCCGAACAAAATCTATATACTTCGATGTATGCTCTTAATGCGAAATAGAAATCTTGGACTCAATATTATCATCCTCATCTATTTCCATATTAGAGACGAACTCTATTACCCCTCGCGAGTATTCCGCCTCCGGTCGGTTTGTGACAAGATTCGTCAGTTTTGCCAACCGAATCAAGTGAAGCGCCTCTTCTTCATGTTTGGCATTGGAAGTACTCTCCAGAGAAACCACATACTCATACCATGGCTTATTGGTTTCAACCAATTTGTCGAATATGGTGTAAGTCATTTTGGGATTTGAAGGTTAGGGTTTCGGGACGATGAAGATTTTCTGGGCAAAGGGGATTTTATTTGCAGAGTGATTTTGGGAACGAGGGTTTATAAAAATGGCTTGAATGGCTTCCAAAAGGATATATAGACCGATTCATGGTAAGTCGTGTGATTAATTAAAATCAACAGTTAAGATTAATCCACCGACTAATCGGGTATGCGAAAGGACTCTCACAAAAAGTAAGCCGCCAGTTTAACCTCATTGGTGATTAAAAGCAACAAAGCATTTAATGACTGTTGACCTTCCTTGGAATTTCAAAGATCCCACCCAAAACATTCCCTTCAGGTGTTATGCTATTTATTGCTAATGATTACTGAGTTTCACTTAAGCAATAAATGAGTTGCATGAGTCATTACTTCTTCAGACTAATTTCCCTCTATCAGTCTTACTGAGTATTGATCTTGATAAAATGTCGATTATGATCTTGAAATCTTGAATCGGATTCGATGTGATCTTGATATTGACCTTGATTACACGAGTTTCGAGACTTCGATTCGATATTTCAATTTTATCTGAGTTTCTCAATAGAATTAGAAAAACTTCATGCATCCGAAAACCTTCAATTTTTCATTTTTACTCTATACACTGGATCCAACATCCACTAATTCAATGATAGTTCCTGAAATCTTGATTCAGCCAATGGTTTAAGTCAAGATATCGGCTCTCTGCTTATCGGTATGAATTTTCTCCATCCTAATGTCCTTTTTCTCGACATGATCTCTGATGAAGTGATGTCTGATATCCACATGTTTGCATCTGGTGTGCAATACCGGATTTTGTGAGATAGCAATAACACTATTATTATCACAAAATATGGGTACTTCATTGGCTACAATTTTATAATCTCTTAATTGTTGTGCGAGCGAAGAATGCAAACCGCGATAGCTTCCTATGACCATGTATTCGACTTCGATTAGTGCTTGGTTGCTCTTGAGGTCTGTTTCTTTGAAAACCAGGATATCATCTTACTTCCAAGAAATTTACAAGTTCCTGTAGTGGACTTCCAGTCAATTCTACAACCTCCATGTCGACATCGAATAACCAGTTAACTCAAGGTTATCATCAGCTGGATACCATAATCCTCTATTCACTGTGCCCTTAAGATACTTCAGTATCTTCTTGGCAGCCTCCAGGATCAGGATCCATCTTGTAGTTAGTATACATGAGAATTCTAACTGCATTGCAATTCTGTACACCATATTTTACAATCAGATCTCTGGTGTAATTTGCTTGGTTGATGAAGATTCCTTCCTTTGATTGTTTCACTTGAAGACCTAGAAAGAAATTCATCTCCCCCATCATAGACATCTCAAATTTTCCTTTCATCGATTGTGAAAACTTTTCACACAACCGATGATTGGAGATCCAAAATGATGTCATAAACATATATCCGAACTAGTAAGATATCTTCCCCATCTTCTATCTTTGAACAAAGTTCTATCAGCAGTTCCTTTGACAAAACCGGTGGTCGATGGCGAGAAAAGAGTATCATACCATGCTCTTGGTGCTTGCTTAAGACCATACAAGGCTTTTTACGAGCACCGTAAACTTGGTCATTCACATGCGAAAACCGGGAGGTTGTTCCACATAAACCTCTTCTTTAAGCACACCGTTCAGAAATGCACTTTTCACATCCATCTGATAGACTGTGAACTTCATATGGGTAGCATATGCAAGAAACAATCTGATTGCTTCTAGTCTTGCAACTAGTGCAAAGGTTTCATCATAATCCAAGCCTTCTTCTTGGGAATAACCTTATGCAACTAGCCTTGCCTTGTTTCTTATAATGTTGTTGTTTTCATCTCTTTTATTCTTAAATACCCACTTGGTTCCAATAACATTGTGCCTTTCAGGCCTATCCACTCCATACTTCATTCCTTGAGAATTGATTCAGCTCTTCTTGCATAGCAGTAATCCAAAAGGAATCTTGTAGAGCTTCATCAATCTCAGTAGGCTCTTTCTCTGATAGGAAGCAGCAGAATAGTGCACTCTCACCATGGAACCTTCTTGTTTTGACACCTTCAGTTAGATCACCCACAATCTGACTTGTAGGATGACTATCTAACCATCTTCTTCTAGATGTTCCCCCTTCAATAGTATCCTCAACATTTGAAATGTTAGGTTCAGGCAATTCAATAAACTCAGGGAACAACAGAAAAGGAGAAAGGGAATCATCTTCCTCAGGGGAAATTTCATTCAGAACATTGTCAGTGACATTTGTTCCCCTTTGGTTGATAGATTCAGAATTTGCCTCAGCTGTGACCATATCTTCATTGGCATCACATACACGAGTGCGAACGGTGTCTGGTTCGGATTGGTCACCTTTTGGTGTGTTGGATTTCTGAGTCTCACCATCCACGAGTTCCATCCTGAACTTCTTTGTCTGAGTCTGAGTCACTCCATTCATAGAAGGTGACTGACTTCTTCTTTTCAGGTTCAGTGGATGATTTATCATTCTTTTTAAGGCTTAATCTGGTGATTCTCTTGGTCAGTTCTTTTGCATCATATTCCTGTTTCTTCTGAACACAAGTAGATTCATCAAAAACAACATGAGGTGTTTCCTCCACAATAAGAGTCCTACAGTTGTAAACTCTGAAAGCTTTACTAACTTCGGAATATCCTAAGAATATTCCTTCATCGACTTTGCTATCAAATGTTTTCAACCCATCTTTACCATTATTGTGTATGAAAACACGGCAATAAACACGAAAGAAAGAAACAAGAGGCTTCCTTTCATTCCAAAGCTCGTATGGTTTTTTGCCTTGACTCTTGGTCAGCATGGATCTGTTTTGAGAATAGCATCCAGTATTGACAGCTTCAGCCCAAAATCTTTTAGGAATATCAGCTTCAGCTATCATGGTCCTTGCACCTTCTTTTAATGTCCCGTTCCTTCTCTCAGCAACACCATTTTGTTGAGGGGTCCTTGCAGCTGATGTTTCATGAGTAATTCCATTTGCTGCACAATAAACAGATATAATATGATTTATAAATTCAGTTCCCTTGTCAGATCTGATTTTGACCACACTCAGATTTTTCTCAATACTGAGCCTTTTCAGTAATTCAGGCAACTTTATCTAAGTCTCTTTCTTACTGAGTAAGAATATGACCCAAGTATATCTTGAGTAGTCATCAACTACTACGAGTGTATATTTCCTGTCATTAGTGCTCACTGGTGTTACTGGACCAAAAAGATCCATATGCAACAACTGAAGTATTCTCTCAGTAGAAACATCTACTTTGCTTTTAAATGATGCTCTAATTTGTTTTCCTTTTTGGCACGCATCACAAACATGTTCCTTACTGAACACTTCATTAGGCAACTGGTATCTGTGGAACTTTTAGCAACCAAACATGTATCTTTAGGAGTTGAACTCCAATCAGCAAGATACACATTTCCTTTTCTTGTACCAGTTAGTAATATTTTTTGTGAGATATCATCTTTCACATAACATAAGTTCTTAGAGAACTCAACATTAAATCCCTTATCACATAATTGGCTTATTAAAAGCAGATTATGCTTTAATCCAGATACATATGAAACACAATGGATATGAACTGAATCGATTTCCAAAGTTCCATATCCTTCAGTCTGTCCCTTGAAGTTATTTCCAAATGTGATCTGAGGGCCTCTTTGTTCAACATAGTCACTGAGTATTTGCCTGAATCCTATCATATGTCTTGAGCATCCACTGTCAAGAAACCATACAGCAGGGGCCATTTCATCTCTACTCATCAGTGCTATGTGATCTTCAATCAGCTCAGTGCCCTTGTTTTTCTCCTGAAAAACAAATCAATTCTTAGGTACCCAATTTGTGTAGGGTCCTACCAGGTTAGTTGTACCTTTCGGAATCCAAATCTGCCTTACAACTCTAATCACTTTAGAGTGGCTAATTTGTCTTCCATATACATCTACATACACATTTACTACTCTGGGTGCCTTAGTAGTATCCTGTGTATGAGTGCTAGCCTTAGCATGAACATGAGCCTTAGAGTTTTTCTTTGGTGCAGTCCTTTTGTTCCATTGCTTTGGCTTCTGTGCAGCTGGTCTGAATCTTTGTTGACTTGGGTTCAGGTAATCTTTACCCTTAGGCAAGTGGGGTTTTAGGTTACTGTCTTTGAAATAGGGTCTTCGATTATCTTGAGGACTTGGTCTCTTCGATTGAGAATGTCTCTGTTGAGTGTTTCTCTTAGAAGATTCCTCTCTTCAATTCGATCTGAGATCCTTTCGGGTTTGCATTCTTAACTTTGGCTTGAAGTACTTGCACGAAATTTTCCTCTTGAGTGCTCACGTTTTCTAGCCTTCACCTGAGGTTTGGGCTTTCTTACATGATCATTCAGTTTTACTGGAACCAGAGGTCCTTTTCCCTTATCTAAAACCTTGGGCATTTCTTGATTTGAAGTGTAGGTGCCTTGATTTAACAAAGATTGTCTTCTTGCTACTTGATGCGGCATTGAGATGACCTTGTGAGGTTCCCCACGGAATGTATCCCAATCCAGTTTTTATAGTGGCGGTCTTTGATAACTCTCTGAATTTCATCTATTACTTTAGATGCGATTATTCAATAGAGTTAACTTCTTCTGCCTTACTATCCTCACATTTCTGTAGAGTTTCATGCTTCTCGGAGGGTCATTGAACTTGGTTACGATCAATTTGAATCTCTTGATTGGATTTCTCTAGCTTTTCGATTAGGGTCACTATCAACTTCTCTTTCTCTGAGAGAGTTGTACTTTGAACATCCATTCATCAAGTAGCTCCCATTAATTGAGAAGTGATTTGATGTTGCGAGTCTTTCCACTTAAGATTTCCAGCCTTCAGTTCTTTGTTCTGCTCTTGAGTATCATTTAGCAGTTCTTGTAAAACAGCATAGTCCTTCATCAGACTCTCAAAAGAATCCATCAGGTCAAACTGACTATTTACAGTGGAACTTGATAACCTTTGTGCTAGTGTAGGAGCAACAATAGAGAAAGAAGAGTTTACCTCCTCAACAACCATTAGACAGAGATCATCACTTTCACTGTCTGAGAATATTTCATCTGAAGAGCTAGGTCCTTCCTCAGAATGTTCTTCTTCTGCAACCATGGCTTTCTTGCTAGAGAACTTCTTGTCTCTTTTAGCTTGTCTTTCTCTTCTCTCCTTAGCACTCAGGTCTGGACAATCATACTGGAAGTGACCTTTCTTCTGGCAATTGTAGCATCTATTGGCATCATCATCCTGATCACTTTCTTCTTTGGACTTGGAGTCCTTCCTTTTGGATGAAGATCCTTCAGCTTTCAGGTCCTTCTTCTTCTTAGTTGATTTGTCCTCAGCTTTCTTTTGGTACCTGTGATTCCTGTAATAGTTTTTGTATTTTCCATATAAACCATTAAGTCTTTCAAACCTCCTTGCCATCAGTGCTAGCTTATCCTCAAGCTCATCCCGATTCTTAGCGAGGGAGTTCTCAGACTCTCTAGTTTTACAGGTTTTATCCTTGGCTTTGAAAGCCGCATTTTTACTAGATGATGAATCATCTTTGCTGTCAGCCTTTTTAGATTTCTTATCAATTACGAACTCATAGGCCTTCAGCTCAGAGAAGACTTGTTGATATGGCATTGAATTAATGTTTTTGGTGTTTTCAATCACCACTGCACGTATATCCCATTTCTTAGAAAGACCTCTAAGAATTTTCAATGCAACTTCTCTCTATGGATATTTCTTTCCAAGTGGATTTAGATCATTCATAATGCTAGTGAATCTGACTTCCAATTTGTCTATAGATTCACCTTCTTCCATTTCAAAACTATCAAACTTTCCAATTGCAACTGAAAGTTTGTTTTCCTTGATATGATCTATGCCTTGGCACATTACAGCTAGTGTATCCCAAATTTCTTTTGCAGTATTACAGTGAGAAATCATTTCCATCACACCATCATCAATTGTATTGTATAGTGTGTCTTTAGCAATATAGTCTAGATTAACTAACTTCCTCTCCTCAGGAGTAAGTTGGTCATCAGACTTAAGGAATTCTGTCCTGTGATCATTTCTCTCATTTTCTGTTCCTCTGGGATTCACCACAGTAAATTGGAATGGCCCTTCAGAGACCACTCTCCACATACGTTCATGTTTAGAATACAGGTGAGCCTGCATTCTCAGTCTCCATAAATCATAGTTCTCTCGAGAACATGGGAAGTTCTTAGAAGACATTTTTGTGCGAGTCTTTTAAAATTGACAAATAAGATCTGTTCAGATAGACCACAAGTATTTTAGCAAATAAGACTTTGGTCAACAAAACAGGTGGTCAAGTTGAACCACTGCTCTGATACCACTTGTTGGTCTCGGTGCAAACGAGTCTTACACGTGTATGGGGGGGGAATACACATGTTCAGTGATTTTAAAACTTTTACTTTACTGAGGTCATCTTGGGTCAGGTTGTCCTAATGATTTGGTCCGGAGAAGCACAGATCTCTCTGAGTCAAAGTCTATCTGAGACAGAGATCCTGAGCTGCTTTCAGATACCTCAAATAATCCCAACCCGATCCTCGAAGTTTGGAGATCCTGAAATTTTGCTGGATCGATATAACTAACTTACTGAACCCTCAGAAGAGTAAGTTCAGTTTGGTAACTATCTGTTCTAGCTACTCAGATGTGTGGAATGGTTGGCTCTAAGTTTATACTCGTTTTATGCTTTGCTGAAAATCTTCCTTTTTAATGGAACAGTGATTAGGCCGTGATTCAGTTCAGATGCAACTTCAGTGGATTGATTCCAACTGAATATCAGTGAAAATATGCTTTCAGTTTTAAGATATGAAACAGTTAATCAAAGCAAAACAGAAAGTAAAGAACACAGCAAGTTATAGTGGTTCGTAGACTCAAGCTCCTACGTCCACTCTCTCGACTCTTCAGAGAAATTCACTAATCACTTCCTAAGGTTTTCTGACTACCTCTGTAGTTTACAAACCTTTCTATTTTGAGCTTTCTGACTACCCCTGTAGTTTACTAACTCAAAACACACACAAATTTTCTGACTATCCAAGATAGTTTACTCACTTCTTCTCTAGAGCTTTCTGACTACCTCCTTGTAGTTTACTAACTCTTTACAACTCCAACTCACCAAAAATCACACTCAAACTACCTTACAAAGGGTTTGGGGTTTCTTGGTTGGCTTCCAACTAGGATGAGATATCCTTTACAATTAAGAACAATGCAAAGGTTAGGATATCTCGACTAAGCTTTGGATATATCTTATCAAGCTAGGCTTAGTGAAATGAGCTCTCTTCGATATAAAGCACTTGGGAAATTCTTGGGTTTTTGAGTGCTTCAACTTGCAATAATAAGTTTGAGCTCTTGAGTTGCTTACAAATTTACTGTAACCTTCAATGTAGATGGTCACAAGTATTTATAGGCATACACCAAGGTCACTCTTGAAAAACTATCCGTTGGTAGAGATAGCTTCGTGAGTTTCCTCTTATGGTGTGTGATGAACGGCTATATTTAGGGTTTGAGACTCCCTAGCACGTTTTAGGAAATAGTCTTTCATGCAGCTATTCAACACTTTTTGCAGTCTGGAACTTAGTACTTCTGACATCTTTTTTAGTGACTGTATTTTTTGTCGATTATCGATAATGTGATCTTGACTTCTTCTTTTTGACTTTTGTCTCCAGTTAAATGTAGACACACAACGGCTCTTTTTGGTTACCATCTCTGAGTGATATAACCTTAACAACACTTTGTCTTAGTTCCTTTTGTCTGCATGAGAATGTCTTGGGCAATATCTATTTTTCTAAGCAATCGCGTTTTTCTCAGTATTGTATCCTTCAGATAGATATTTTCAGTGCCTCGGAACATTTAGGTTTATACTGAGCATTCAGTACATTACTGAGTCTTCAGTAATTACTGTGCCTTCAGTATCCTTTAGTCTTCTGTCTTCTGTGTCTTCAGAGTCTTCTGAGTCTTCAGGATCTTCTGAGTCTTCAGGGTCTTCTGAGTTCTTCAGAGTCTTCTGAGTCTTCAGGGTCTTATGAGTTCTTCAGAGTCTTATGAGTCTTCCGGGATATCTTGTTGATGTCTTGAGTCTTCATCTTTGAGTCTTGATTACTCGATTTCATCTTTGAGTCTTGATTCTCGATTACACACTTTGTCTTAAAGTATCTCGGTTTCTGCCCGAGTCTTGATTTCGATTTCATCTTGAAACTTGAAACTTCAGTTTCATACTGAAACTTCAGTTTCTTCAGAAACTTACTGAGTCATCAGAATCTTCAGAAATTCATGGTAGATGGTCTCTTAAACACATCCAAAGGTATTAGTTTATTATTATAATCGGTATCACTAATGAAATGTCGTCTGTCGTAAACACATCCAAAGGTATTAGTTGACTATTATAATTGGTATCACTCATGGTAGATGGTCTCTCGTAAACACACCCAAAGGTATTAGTTTATTATTGTAATCGGTATCACTAATGGAATGTCGTCTCTCGTAAACACATCCAAAGGTATTAGTTAACTATTGTAATTCGGTATCACTAATGGAATGTTGTCTCTCGTAAACACATCCAAATGTATTAGTTGACTATTTTAATCGATATCAGTAATGGAATGTCATCTTTTGTAAGAACATCTAAAGGTATTAGTTGACTATTGTAATCGGTATCACTAATGGAATGTCGTCTTTCATAAGCACATCCAAAGGTATTAGTTGACTATTGTAATCAGTACCACTAATAAAATATCGTCTCTCGTAAGCACATCAAAAGGTATTAGTTAACTATTGTAATTGGTATCACTAGTGGTAGACGGTCTCTCGTAAACACAACCAAAGGTATTAGTTGACTATTGTAATCGATATCACTAATGGAATGTCTTCTCTCGTAAACACATCCAAAGGTATTAGTTGACTATTGTATATTTGTTTCACTAATGGTAGATGGTCTCTCGTAAATAATCCAAAGGTAATAGTTTACTACTGTAATCGGTATCACTAATGGAATGTCGTATCTTTTAAACACATCCAAAGGTATTAGTTGACTATTGTAATCGATATCACTAATGGAATGTCATCTTTCGTAAACACACCCAAAGGTATTAGTTGACTATTGTAATCGGTATCACTAATGGAATGTCGTCTTTTTAAGCACATCCAAATGTATTAGTTGACTATTGTAATCCGTAACACTAATAAAATGTCGTCTCTCGTAAGCACATCAAAAGGTATTAGTTGACTATTGTAATTGGTATCACAAGTGGTAGACGGTCTCTCGTAAACACAACCGAAGGTATTAGTTGACTATTGTAATCGGTAACACTAATGGAATATCGTCTCTCGTAAATACATCCAAAGGTATTAGTTTACTATTTTAATTCTGTATCACTAATGGTAGATGGTCTCTCGTAAACACATCCAAAGATATTTGTTAACTATTGTAATTGGTATCACTAATGGTAGATGGTCTCTCATAAACACATACAAAGATATCAGTTGACTATTGTAATTGGTATTACTAATGGATCATAAATGCATCCAAAGGCATTACTTGACTATTGTAATCGGTATCACTAATGGAATATCGTATCTCGTAAACACATCCAAAGGTATTAGTTCGGTATTATAATTGGTATCACTAATGGTAGATGGTCTCTCGTAAACACATCCAAAGGTATTATTTTATTATTGTAATCGATATCACTAATGGAATGTCGTCTCTCATAAACACATCCAAAGGTATTAGCTGACTATTGTAATTCGGTATCACTAATGGAATGTCTTCTCTCGTAAACACTTCCAAAGGTATTAGTACAATATTATAATCGGTATCACTAATGGAATGTCGTCTCTCGTAAACACATCCAAAGGTATTTGTTGACTATTGTAATTGGTATTACTAATGGAATGTCGTCTCTCGTAAACACATCAAAAGTTATTAATTGACTATTATTATCAGTATCACTAATGGAATGTCTTCTCTTAGTAATAACATCCAAAGGTATTAGTTGACTATTGTAATTGGTATCATCAATGGTAGATGGTCTCTCGTAAACACATCCAAAGATATTAGTTGACTATTGTAATTGGTATCACTAATGGTAGATGGTCTCTCATAAACACATACAAAGATATTAGTTGATTATTGTAATTGGTATTACTAATGGATCATAAATGCATCCAATGGCATTACTTGACTATTGTAATCGGTATCACTAATGGAATATCGTCTCTCGTAAACACATCTAAAGGTATTAGTTCGGTATTGTAATTGGTATCACTAATGGTAAATGGTCTCTCATAAACACATCGAAAGGTATTAGTTTATTATTGTAATCGGTATCACTAATGGAATGTAGTCTCTCGTACACACATCCAAAGGTATTAGCTGACTATTGTAATTCGGTATCACTAATGGAATGTCGTCTCTCATAAACACATCCAAAGGTATTAGTTCAGTATTATAATCGGTATCACTAATGGAATATCGTCTCTCGTAAACACATCCAAAGGTATTTGTTGGCTATTATAATTGGTATCACTAATGGAATGTCATCTCTCGTAAACACATCCAAAGTTATTAGTTGACTATTATTATCGGTATCACTAATGGAATGTCGTGTCTCGTAATAACATCCAAAGGTATTAGTTGGCTATTGTAATTGGTATCATCAATTGTAGATGGTCTCTCGTAAACACATCCAAAGGTATTAGTTGACTATTGTAATCGGTATCACTAATGGAATGTCGTCTCTTGTAAATACATCCAAAGGTATTAGTTGAGTATTGTAATCGGTATCACTAATGATAGATGGCCTCTCGTAAACAAATTGTATTACATGACTATTGTAATCGTTATCACTAATTGAATGTCGTCTCTCGTAAACACATCCAAAGGTATTAGTTGACTATTGTAATCGGTATCACTAATGGAATGTCATCTCTCGTAAACACATCCAAAGGTATTTGTTGACAATTGTAATCGGTATCACATGTCATCTTTCGTAAGGTCATCCAAAGGTATTAGTTGAATATTGTAATTGGTATCACTAATGAAATGTCATCTCTCATAAACACATCAAAAGGTATTCGTTGACTATTGTAATTGGTATAATTCATGGTAGATGGTCTCTCGTAAACACATCAAAAGGTATTAGTTTATTATTGTAATCAGTATCACTAATGGAATGTCGTCTCTCGTAAACACATCCAAAGGTATTAGTTGACTATTGTAATTGGTATCACTCATGGTAAAGTTTTGGGAAATTGTGTTGGGAAATTTAGAGTTTTGATGAAAGTTCTAAAACACATGTAATAGGACCAGTCAGACCTGTTACCTGACTGATGTTTTTATTACCGTTTATTGAATAACAGTTGGTAATTATTGTATAGAACAACTGATGTAGAAGATAGGTCACATATTGAGGGGGAACCTCAATATGTATAGGTCCGCTCAAGATCCGAAGAAAAAACGGTGATATCCGACGGGCGGAAAGCAAGAGAAGAAGGAAAGATTAGATCGATCTGATAAAGTCAGATATCTCAGCTGAAGTCATGAAGCTCAAATACAGAAGACTTGAAGATCAGATGACTTCCAGAAGATCAGATTAGAAGACCTACATCAGCCGAGTCTGCTAGTTGAAGCTAAGACAATCGGCACCGAAGACTCTATCGAGTAGATCGAGTTTTTGATCGACGTCATTCACTAGGTGAAAAATGATGTTTCACCAAATCATACGTCGATGATCTGAACAAGAAGAATGTCAACCTTAGTTGGTAGAACAACACTGAAAAGTGCTTCTGTTAACCAATAAGAACAAGACACGTATGATCGGAGCAAAAAATCACGGGATTTGGTGCTGCTTTCTCTAACGGCTATAAAAGACACTATTCACGCTTTCATGCTGCCTCAAGCACGCCACATCAATCCTGCCAAGTCTACCAAATATAGCACGAAATTCAAATTACTCTCCAACGGCTCTTTGATTTGGTCTCTATATATATGGGATTACACTTCGGAGTGAAGACACGGAAACTATCAAGAAGCTCAAGCTATAATCAGATTTCCGCACGAAGAACACGAACTTGAAGATTATTTTCTAAGTGTTCATCCCATAAGTTCTTAAGCACAAAAATCTTTTCATCTAGCTGATAGGCTACTTATAAACTAGAAAAGATTTCAAAGTTGGAACCAAAACAATCTTACCCAAACCCAAAGTTAGGTTATGTTGTTTAGCAAGATTTCGAACTAGGGTTTCTAGTTACGATTTGAGGGATCGGTTGAGTGAGAACTCTTTAAATATATGTTGGTGTCTTGTGTTGGACTAACACAAAAATCTAAGTCCGATTGGTTTTAGTTGGTGCCCTTGTGATAGGGGAAGAGTGGGCGTTGATCGGTTTCGTTGTCGAACCACTATAAATCTTGTGTGCACTTACCTGCTTTGATTAAGCTGCTTTTACAATCGCACACAACCTATTTAAAAGTGCATACATATTCTAAGTTAAGATCAATAGCACCAATCTTACGATCTCGATCAAGTTTGACACTTTAGTCAACCGGTTGAAAAGATCGACTTTGGAATCGACTTATTAAAACCGGTTTTTCACGGGTAAAACTTAGCTTCCGCAATCGCTTAAACCGATAGATACCAAACCCGATGCTGCCTTTCAGCGATTAGTAAGTTAGATATCGATCCAAATGGTTCACTTGCCTCTGATCGGGCTAACCGCCATCACACCTGATCTGTACAAAAAGTTTTTGAGTCTATTCACCCTCCCTCTAGACTTACGCCCTCCACAAAACCCGTTCGGGACCTACAAGTTATATCGAGCGGTGGTTCTCTGGACCATTGGCTTTGAGTATCATTGATTCTTAAGGAAGAATCTTTGTGGTCATTTGAACAGATCTTGAAAAACCATTTTAAAACTCATTCATTTTTCTAAAATCACTTTCGGCATGGATAATACCTCGGTATGTATCATGATTTGCCAAAGTTCTCAATTGATGAGTATGCAGATTGGCCCATTTATATGTGCAACCATCTAGGTTTGATAAGCGGCAGAATGATAGAAGTCATTGAAAGAGGACCCATCATCATATATCACGACAACCCTGCGGTTGGAGGAGATCCAGACTTTGCCGAGAAGTCTTGTCTTGAAAAAAAGCCCGGCCTTGATGGATCGCAGAGGAAAAGAAAGTATACTCTAGATACAATCATGGGACATATAATCATGAAGACAATGGATAAAGTCACCAAGGAGAAGATATAATATCTCAAAAGCTGCGAAAGCAATGTGGGATACTCTAAATTTAGATATCTCGAAGGAAATGATCAGATCAAAGATACCGTCTACAAGCCGAATCGGTGAAGTTCAAAAAAGCAAGATGCTTGCTTAACGAGACCATCAACGAAGCTCGATGGAAGGATTACTATGTCAAGAAATAAGCTAAGAGAACTTGGTAGAGATGTCGACAAAGATATCAACTACAAGATCTTAAGATCTCTCACCAAGAATTGGGACATGAAAGTCACGGTAATCAAGGATTGCCAAGATATTTCAAAGATGAAGCCGAGTAGCTTGTTCCTAAGCCTTAAAGCTCACGAGTTCGACTTAATCGAAAGAGGACAAGCAGATGAAGACTAGACACCTGCTGAAGCCTCAACATCTAAATCAGTTGCGTTTAAAGCAACCAGCAGCAGATCGAAGGCCACTGAACCTGTTGGAAACATAATAAGTCGAGTGAGCAGATCGCTCTGCTTACCAAGAAACTTGAAAAATCAAATATTCAACTTGGTAAGTATCGTAGATTCTATAAAGATTATCAACATAGCCGAGGAAGAGATAGGAGATCAGCTAACAGATCTCCGGAAAAGAACCGGATCGATGATCGAAGAGATCCTGAAGAGAAGAAAAGAAAAGAGATAATCTGACTGATGAGAGAAGAGATAACAGATCTGACAGAAGGAGTTCAGATTACTATCAGAAAGGGAAGTCACCTGATAGATCCTACAGACGGAATGACTCACCTTGAAGAAAAGGTTCTGTGGATCATGGAGCGTGTTTCAATCTGGAGAAACCGAGTCACTACAACAAGACACCTTGCCCGACGCCAAAAGAAAGGAAAAACCAAGGAGGCAACCACGTCTACACCAGATGCTCCCCAAAAGAAGAAGAGAAAACTGGTGAAGGCTCAGGAGAAGAGACCGAAGAAGGCAAAAAAGGCCTCCATGACTCTGTTTCTGGAAGACTAGTCAGATGAAGAAGGAGTGCCAGAGCAACCTGATGAGCCACAGAAATCAACCGAAAAATCAGACAGGCAGGCTTCTCAAGTTGAGAGCTCGCCAGAACATTCTGAGGGAAGAGCAAGAGACGAACGATCTCCTTCTCCTAAATCTTGGCTAATTCACCGCTCAGATTTCTGGCTGCTGAGCATATTTCTCCTTCTCTTCCACCTGCCCGCGATCCTGACAGTTCATCAGTTCGCAAACCAGAAAGATCACCTACTGCAGAGCCGGACGTAATTGCTTCGACAACAGAACCTCTGCAGGTTCAACCAATCGACCAACTTCCGCCTACTCGGACACCACGTAACTCTCTACATCTCATCAACCTAATCTAATTCGATCTGAACAAATAATTCTCGAGTCCAGATCATCCAAGACCATCAAGGAAAATGGTCGTAATGCAAATTGAGCGAGAAATTGATGAGATGTATCGAGTTATTAGCCCATCCTGTTATTAGAGAGGAAGTTATGGAGATCCTCACCGAAAGATCTCCGGTTAAAGAAACTTCTCGAGATTTTATGATGATTATAGAAACGGATGGGAGGTCTTTTATGAATTTGCGATTTTGATTTCGATATGAAGAAAATCGCTCAAGTAGGATCACCGGTGAGTACGATAACTTCTTGAATCAATCAAAGCTCGATCCATGGGATCTTTGGGGTTGATGAACAAGGTGAATCGAGCTCAAGAAGCTCTGACAGCGGATGTTCCTATGAAGGATGTGGGAGCCTGCCGATGATAGTGGAACCGGTCTTTGCGATTCATGACCAACCAACGGAGGCAAAACAACCTAAAAAGATCGGTGACGCAAAACATTCCTACAACTCACATCACTGCTGATCAACTTCAGGAGATCAGATCATGTTTCAAAGATCTCCTGAAAGAAGAAGTTGAGGGAGTGTTGGCTAATCAACTTAGCAACACAATAACTGATCAGAGGCAGATTGGCCTCAAAGAAATAAAGGATCAACGGGAATTGGCTATTTCCCAGATTGAGGTAATCAAAGATTAGTTCTCTCAAACTGTGACCAACCTGACTGCTGAGTTTAAAAAGTCAGTTGATGACAAGCTAGTTCAGGTTGATCAACAACAAGTTTCTTTTCTGATGCTCACTGAAAAGCTAGAAATGACTGAAGAGAAACTTGACAAACTAATTCTTACCCTCTATACTGTCGTGGAATCTGTCAAGACTGAGCTGATCTCGAAGATTCAAAGTCTAACTGCTCAAGCTCAACGTTTATCTGTTGAAGATCTCAACAAGGCAATATCAGTCAGCTTTGGATCTCTGACTTCCCACCTCACTGCTCTTTTTGATCAAACTAAAAAGGGGGAAGGACAGATTGAGAAACCAACTGACACTATCAGAACAACAGAAGACCTGATTCAGACAGTTGAATCCTATGGACAAAGACTAGACCATCTGGATCTTTTTGCTAACTAAATTTCTGAAAAGATGGAAAAGTCAAAGGCAAGAAAGGTAGGCTGCTTGGTCTTTGGGACATCACAACTTGTACCCGATCACTCAAACTAAGAAAAGTCAAAAAAGCCGACTAGCGGATCTGAGCCGATAAGAAATCGGCCGAGAAATCTGGCCCAAAGAGCGATTCTTTGAAGAAGCCCGAATAAGTGAAGAAGAAAGAAGGGCAGAAAAATTGGCAGAGGCAGAAGATCTAAAGAAGAAATACAGATCGAGGGCGAAGAAAGGAAAAGTTGGAAAATCTGGACCAGAACCTCAGCTGCCAGCAAGAGTTGATGAGATCATTCCAAAAAAACAGACACGCCGATAGGTTTGAGGAATGGAATAAGATCAAGTGAATGGCTTATGGATGCTTTTGTTCTAGATCTTGTTCCACAAGAAGAATCTCCAGATGCAGAATTCCACAACTGGTTGGAAAACAAATATCCAGATTTTCTAAAGTATCTGGAAAATGAGGCCAAAATAATCAATGTAAAAATATCTCGCCAAGAGTATGATGTGTTGGATTACTCGAAGAATGCAGATGGCTCATTTGACAGACTGGCATTTCAAAGATTCTATTTTGACATCCTGAGCAAAGCGCGCATAACTGATCCTCAGCAGATCAATGATGTCAAATGGAAACTATACAGGATTTTCAACATCCCTCAAGATCAAAGAGAAATGCCTGAAGGATACAAGCCAAGAGACTGAAGAATCAGAAGACTTCTCAGGATCAGCTGTTTTTAAATTCAAACTTTTCTGATGTAATATGTAATCGATAAATCTAATGAAAGAAAAGTTTATTTTCTAATCCTAAGACAAAATCTCATTATCTTCTGATTATATGCTCTTTACTGTTCTATATTTATCAACTGTGATTGGTTTCTCAAAGTGTTTTGGTTTCATCAAAAAGGGGGAAATTGTTGGGAAATTTAGAGTTTTGATGAAAGTTCTAAAACACATGTAATAGGACCAAATCGGACACATTGGTAGTGATGTTTTTATTACCGTTTATTGAATACCAGTTGATAATTATTGTATATAACAACTGATGTAGAAGATAGGTCACATATTGAGGGGGAACCTCAATATGTATAGGTCCGCTCAAGATCCAAGAAAAATGACATCCCATGTGCCGGAAGGCAAGAGAAGGACAGAAGATCAGATCGATATGATAAAGTCAGATATCTCAGCTGAAGTCATGAAGCTCAAATACAGAAGACTTGAAGATCAGATGACTTCCAGAAGATCAGATTAGAAGACCTACATCAGTCGAGTCTGCTAGTTGAAGCTAAGACAACCGCACCGTAGATTCTATCGTAGATCGATCAATTTTTGACCGATCAAAGTCAACCACTAGGTGAAAACTGATGTTTCACCAAATCATATGTCGATGATCTGAACAAGAAGAATGTGAACCTTAGTTGGTAGAACAACACTGAAAAGTGCTTCTATTAACCAATAAGAACAAGACACGTATGATCGGAGCCGCAATTACGGATTTGGTCTTTGCTTTCTCTCTATGCTATAAAAGACACTATTCACGCTTTCGGCCATGCCGTTCCTGAAGCACGTCACATCAATCCTGGAAGTCTACCAAATATAACCTGAAATTCAAATTGCTCTCCAACGGCTCTTTGATTTCGAGGTCTATATATATGGGATTACACTTCAGAGTGAAGACACGAAAACTATCAAGAAGCTCAAGCTATAATCAGATTTCCGCACGAAGAACACGAACTTGAAGATTATTTTCTAAGTGTTCATTCCATAAGTTCTTAAGCACATAAATCTTTTCATCTAGCTGATAGGCTACTTATAAACTAGAAAAGATTTCAAAGTTGGAACCAAAACAATCTTACCCAAACCCAAAGTTAGGTTAAGTTGTTTAACAAGATTTCAGATTAGGGTTTCTAGTTCTGATTTCTGGGATCGGTTGAGTGAGAACTCATAAAATATATGTTGGTTTACTGTGTTGGACTAACACAAAAATCTAAGTCCAGTTGGTTTAGTTGGTGCCCCTTGTGATAGGGAAGAGTGGACGTAGGACTGGTTTGTCCGAACCACTATAAATCTTGTGTGCACTTACCTTTTGATTAATCTGTTTTACACAATCGCATACAAACCTATTTAAAAGTCATACATATTCTAAGTTAAGATCAGCTAGCACCAAGCTTCTGATCTGATCAAGTTTGACACTTTAGTCAACTGGTTGAAGACTGACTTTGGAATCTGACTTATTAAAACTGGTTTTTCACACGGGTAAAACTTAGCTTCCACACAATCAGTTAAACTGATAGATCACCGAATCGATCCGCCTTGAAGATTAGTAAGTTAGATATCAGTTCAAACTGATTCACTTGCACTCTGATCAGGCTAACTGCCATCACACCTGATCTGCACAAAAAGTTTTCAGAAGTCTATTCACCCATCCTCTCTAGACTTCTGCCCTCACAAAACCCAATCGGGACCTACAGAATGTCATCTTTCATAAGCACATCCAAAGGTATTAGTTGACTATTGTAATCAGTACCACTAATAAAATGTCGTCTCTCGTAAGCACATCAAAAGGTATTAGTTGACTATTGTAATTGGTATCACTAGTGGTACACGGTCTCTCGTAAACACAACCAAAGGTATTAGTTGACTATTGTAATCGATATCACTAATGGAATGTCTTCTCTCGTAAACACATCCAAAGATATTAGTTTACTATTGTAACTGGTATCACTAATGGTAGATGTCTCTCATAAACACATCCAATGATATTAGTTGACTATTGTAATTGGTATTACTAATGGATCATAAATGCATCAAATGATATTACTTGACTATTGTAATCGGTATCACTAATGGAATATTGTCTCTCGTAAACACATCCAAAGGTATTAGTTCGGTATTGTAATTGGTATTACTAATGGTAGATGGTCTCTCGTAAACACATCCAAAGGTATTAGTTTATTATTGTAAACGGTATCACTAATGGAATGTCGTCTCTCGTAAACACATCCAAAGGTATTAGCTGACTATTGCAATTCGGTATCACTAATGGAATGTCGTCTCTCATAAACACATCCAAAGGTATTAGTTCAGTATTGTAATCAGAATCACTAATGGAATGTCTTCTCTCGTAAATACATCCAAAGGTATTTGTTGACCATTGTAATTAGTATCACTAATGGAATGTCGTCTCTCGTAAACACATCCAAAGTTATTAGTTGACTATTATTATTGGTATCACTAATGGAATGTCATCTCTCGTAATAACATCAAAAGGTATTAGTTGACTATTGTAATTGGTATCATCAATGGTAGATGGTCTCTCGTAAACACATCCAAAGGTATTAGTTGACTATTGTATTCGGTATCACTAATGGAATGTCGTCTATTGTAAACACATCCAAAGGTATTAGTTGAGTATTGTAATCGGTATCACTAATGATAGATGGTCTCTCGTAAACACATTGTATTACTTGACTATTGTAATCGGTATCACTAATGGAATGTCGTGTCTCGTAAACACATCCAAAGGTATTAGTTGACTATTGTAATCGGTATCACTAATGGAATGTCGTCTCTCGTAAACACATCCAAAGGTATTAGTTGATTATTGTAATCGGTATCACTAATGGAATGTCTTCTTTCGTAAGCACATCCAAAGGTATTAGTTGACTATTGTAATCGGTATCACTAATGGAATGTCGTCTCTCGTAAACACATCCAAAGGTATTAGTTGACTATTGTAATCGGTATCACTAATGGAATGTCGTCTCTCGTAAACACATCCAAAGGTATTAGTTGATTATTGTAATCGGTATCACTAATGGAATGTCTTCTTTCGTAAGCACATCCAAAGGTATTAGTTGACTATTGTAATCTGTATCACTAATGGAATGTCGTCTCTCGTAAACACATCCAAAGGTATTAGTTGACTATTGTAATTTGTATCACTCATGGTAGATGGTCTCTCGTAAACAATCCAAAGGTATAAGTTGACTATTGTAATCGGTATCACTAATGGAATGTCGTCTCCCGTAAACACATCCAAAGGTATTAGTTGACTATTGTAATCGATATCACTAATGGAATGTCATCTTTCGTAAACACATCCAAAGGTATTAGTTGACTATTGTAATCGGCATCACTAATTAAATGTCGTCTCTCGTAAACACATCCAAAGGTATTAGTTGACTATTGTAATCGGTATCACTAATGGAATGTCATCTCTCGTAATCACATCTAAAGGTATTAGTTGACTATTGTAATCGGTATCACTAATGGAATGTCATCTTTCGTCAGCACATCCAAAGGTATTAGTTGACTATTGTAATTGGTATCACTAATTGAATGGCGTCTCTCGTAAACACATCAAAAGGTGTTAGTTGACTATTATAATTGGTATCACTCATGGTAGATGGTCTCTCGTAAACACATCCAAAGGTATTAGTTTATTATTGAAATCGATATGACTAATGGAATGTCGTCTCTCGTAAACACATCCAAAGGTATTAGTTAACTATTGTAATTGGTATCACTCGTGGTAGATGGTCTCTCGTAAATACATCCAAAGGTATTAGTTTATTATTGTAATTGGTATCACTAATGGAATGTCGTCTCTCGTAAACACATCCGAAGGTATTAGTTGATTATTGTAATTCAGTATCACTAATGGAATGTTGTCTCTCGTAAACACATCCAAATGTATTAGTTGACTATTTTAATCGGTAACAGTAATGGAATGTCGTCTTTTGTAAGAACATCCAAATGTATTAATTAACTATTGTAATTGGTATCACTATTTGAATGTCTCCTTTCATAAGCACAACCAAAGGTATTAGTTTACTATTGTAATCAGTACCACTAATAAAATATCATCTCTCGTAAGCACATCAACAAATATTAGTTGACTATTGTAATTGGTATCACTAGTGGTAGACGGTCTCTCGTAAACACAACCAAAGGTATTATATGACTATTGTAATCAGTATCACTAATGGAATGTCGTCTCTCGTAAACACATCCAAAAGTATTAGTTGACTATTGTAATTCGGTATCACTAATGGTAGATGGTCTCTCGTAAACACATCCAAAGATATTAGTTGACTATTGTAATTGGTATCACTAATGGTAGATGGTCTCTCATAAACACATCCAAAGATATTAGTTGACTATTATAATTGGTATTACTAATGGATCATAAATGCATCCAATGGTATTACTTGTCTATTATAATTGGTATCACTAATGGAATATCGTCTCTCGTAAACACATCCAAAGGTATTAGTTCGGTATTGTAATTGGTATCACTAATGGTAGATGGTCTCTCGTAAACACATCTAAATGTATTAGTTTATTATTGTAATCGGTATCACTAATGGAATGTCGTCTCTCATAAACACATCCAAAGGTATTAGCTGACTATTGAAATTCGGCATCACTAATGGAATGTCATCTCTCGTAAACACATCCAAAGGTATTAGTTCAGTATTGTAATCAGTATCACTAATGGAATGTCTTTTCTCGTAAATACATCCAAAGGTATTTGTTGACTATTATAATTGGTATCACTAATGGAATGTCGTCCCTCGTAAACACATCCAAAGTTATTAGTTGACTATTATTATCGGTATCACTAATGGAATGTCGTTTCTCATAATAACATCCAAAGGTATTAGTTGACTATTGTAATTGGTATCATCAATGGTAGATGGTATCTCGTAAACACATCCAAAGGTATTAGTTGACTATTGTAATTAGTATCACTAATGGAATGTCTTCTCTTGTAAACACATCCAAAGGTATTAGTTGAGTATTGTAATCGGTATCACTAATGATAGATGGTCTCTGGTAAACACATTGTATTACTTGACTATTGTAATCGGTATCACTAATGGAATGTCATCTCTCGTAAACACATCCAAAGGTATTAGTTGACTATTGTAATTGGTATCACTAATGGAATGTCGTCTCTCGTAAACACATCCAAATATATTAGTTGACTATTGTAATCGATATCACTAATTGTAGGTCCTGCATGGGTTTTGTGAGGGTGGAAGTCTAGAGGGGTGGGGTGAATTGACTTCCAAAACTTTTCGTGCGGATCAGGTGTGATTTGCAGATTACCCGATCAGAGTGCTAGTGTATCAGTTTAGACTGATGTTCAATCTTCTTGAGTGCACGGAGGCGATCGACGATATCTGTCGGTTTTTAACCGAGAGTCACGAGAAGCTTGTTTTAACCCGTGTTAAAAACCGTTTTATCAATTGATTCTTAAGTCGGTTTTTCAACCAAATGACTAAGGTGTCAACTTTGATCGGATCGGGTTGCTTGGTGCTTGTTGAGCTTAACTTAGAATATGTATGCAGTTTTAAACTCAGTAGTGTGAATAGTGTAAAGCAATAAGAAAGCACGTAAATGCACACAAGACTTTTTATAGTGGTTCAGACGAAACTCGTCTTACGTCTACTCTTCCCTTAACACAGGGGAACCTTAATCGAACTTAACCAAACTTAACCGAACTTAACCTGCGGGACTTATATCCCTCACGGGATGGCCAAGATGTTTATTGAGTTCACACTCTACAGATGTTTATCGAGTTCACACTCAACCGAACTAGAAATCAGAAAACTAGAATCCCTAGTCTGAAATCTTCTGGGAACAAACCTAACCTAACTTGCGTTTGGATAAAGAATGTTTGAGGGTTCCAACTGGAAATCTATCATGGTGTTTTGTGTAGCCAAAATGCTAGTGGATAGGATTTCTTGCTAAGAACAATGGGATGAACACTCTAAGAATAATCTTCAAATATGGTGTTCTTCGAGCGGAAATTCTGAAGGCTTTTTGCTTCTTGAGAATCTGCATTAATGATGTTGTTCAGCTTCGCTCAATTGTTCATGTGATAGTAGTTGGTCTCTTGTCCTTCCTTTCGAGCAATCCCATTTTATAGACCTCGAAATCAAAGAGCCGTTGGAGAGCAATTTGAATTTCGGGCTATATTAGGTAGGTTGTAGGATATGATTGTGACGTGCTCCGATTATCGGCGTGGTCGTAGGCATGATTAGAGCCGTTTTTGTCCGCAGCGTCGTATCCCACATTGTCAGCTCTTTTTGTGCACGTGTCGCTTTCTCCTTGGCTTCGCGAGGCGGCATTTCAGTAAATTGACCGTTAGTCGATTGATATTCCTTTTGTAGAAGATTCGTCTTGTCTGGTGTATATTTTTTATTGTCACCAGGTGTGAGCTGACTTGATCAGGTAACTGATCAGTCTACCTTGTTGAGTCTTCTGTTGCAGATTATCTTAGCTCAATATGCAGACTCGGCTGAATGTAGGTCTTCAGGTCTTTTGATCTTCAGGTGTCTCTGAGCCTCAGTGTACACAGTCATACTGAGTCTTCAGGTTTGTCACTGAGTCTTCAGGTTCATCTGAGTCTTTAGTGTCTATCTGAGTCTTCAGGTTCATCTGTCTTCACCTGATCTTCTGATTTCTTGTCTTCTGATTTGTTCTTAGTCTTCTGATCATCTGACCTTATCTGGGTCATCTGATACTTCGACCTAACCTATACATATTGAGTTCCCCCTCAATATGTGACCTATCTTTTACATCAGCTATCTATACATTTCAGCTGGTCATCTTAATCTGATTCTAAGTCATCAGTCAGCTAACAGGTCTGATTGGTCCTATTACAACCTGTTTTGGAACTTCCATCAAAACTAAAATACAGATTTCCCAACAATTTCCCCCTTTTTGATGGAACCAAAACACTTAATCAGAAAAACAGATACCATGAATGGAAATGTAGATAATGTAAACAGTACATACCTCAGAAGACAATGAGATCTTGTCTTAGAATCAGTGAGATGGAATATTTCATTCAGATAGGTGTGTGCATTATAGAATACACGAAAAGCATACCTATCATCTGATTCCAAGTTGTCTTCCTCAGGTGTACTTGAACATTTGTAGCTCTTTGGGGATGCCAAACATCCTGTACATCCTTTGCATTAGTTTGCCCAGCTCTTCTCTTCTATGGATCCCTCCTTTTTCAGGAAATCCATAGTAGGTATTTTTGAACTTAACATGATCTGGCTTTTTGTCTGGACGCAAAGGTGGAAGGAGTAGTTCAAAGGGTGGAGCTTCTGGTATTAGTGACATGATCTTGCCTTCTTTCATCACTGTCTGGTAGAAGTCTGGATACTTTGTTTCTAACCAGTTCCGGAATTCATCATCATTTTCAGTCTGATCTTGATGAATTGGAATCTTCTCCAGGATGTAGACGTCACATAACCATTCTCCTCTGATCTGATCCCATTCTGGAAGCAGATCTAGCCGTGCACAGAGGATGTCTTTAACAGGTGCCGGAAGGGCATTCTTCTCCCAAGCAATCTCCTCTGCTGCAGCTTCGTTCTTCCTCTTCCTTCGGATGTAAGCGATGTTCAGTCCCTTAGCCTCTGCTAACTTCTGCTTCTTGATGGCGACCTCTCTTATTCTCTGTCGTGTTTGCTCTTGAACTTGTTCAGGAGTCATCTGGCTTTTGGTAGAGAATAGGTGGCCTTGTCTCTGATCTTCCGCAGTTGCTTTCATTATCTTGTCTTTGCCTTTCTTTCTCCTCAGAGTCTGCTCAGGTTCATCTTGTTCGTCTTCTTCAGCTAATTTCTTAGCGAGTTCAAGGCTCTTGGCCTGATCATCAGTTTCCATTCTTTTCTGTACGAACGAAGAAAAGTCTTCAATCTTGTCGACTCTGGCAGTAATCTCTGAAAGAGCAGTTTTCTGCTCAGTGATCTCTTTGCTATGTTTCTCCACAGTTTCCTTCACTTCAGCAACGAGATCAGTAGATGGAGTGGCTGGCAAGTCAGATACAGTGGTTTTCGGTAGAGATGAAATTGTTACCAACTGTGTCTGTTTTTCTTTCTTCTCTTTATTCTCATGTCCTTCCCCCTTTTTGGTTTCATCAAAGAGGTTGGACATCTTGCGGTTCAGAGCAGTTAATTGCCGTGAGATCTCCTCTCTGAGTTCCTCGACAACAAGAGGAGTAATCTGAACGGTGGCAGAAGGTGCAGGAGTGAAGAAGTGTGTGAGAGCAATTTCAATTTCCTATCTTGCTCGTTCTGTAGAAGCTAGAAAATGTTTCTAACCCATATCCATGTGGTTGTTAGTTTTTTCCAAGGATGCCCAGACACTTTCCAAAAGTACCTATGTCTGATTGAGCATCTCTGTCTGAACTGTGAGTTTGTCAGACTGGAGTTTGAGCTTCTCAGCAAGAGGATTTACTAGTTGCATTACTTCAGCAAGGATGGAATTGTGCATTCCAACTGTGTGACTTCGTTCCTTGTCAACTAGTTTTGCTTGCTCATCTTCAAATCGCTTCATCAGATCTGCTGTGAGTGTTGCGAATTTGTCTTCAAATGCAACCTTGATCCCATCCTGAATGTTCTCAGTATAATGATCTAGGGTATCAGAGCTCATCGTAGCAGTCTGATCAAATGTTGAAGCCTTGCCAAGTCGGGTCTCATCTGCAGCACCCATTCTTGGTTCATCAGCAGCTCCCTGATGATCTGTAGGAGGTTGAATGGTTTCCTCCCTGTTATCAGCAATCCTGAACCTTTCGGGAATTAACCATTTGATATCATCGTCAGATGCCAATTCAACAGCACTTTCAATCCCAACAGTGTTCAAGCACTTCAACTCCAAGTCTACAAAGAAATCTGATCCCAGAGTTGTCATGAGAATCAGAAATTCTTCAATGTTTTTCAGTCTGATATCCTCCAGAACACTATTTCTTCTATCTGTTGCTGGATGCTAGGATGTTGATCCAATTCAGGGCATAGATCTAGCAGATACTCCTTGATCTGTTGCTTCATTATCCTTATGATGGTGCTTTTACGGAGCGGGTGAAGCAAGCGGTTACGGTATTCAAGGGATTATGAGAGATGACACTTTCGCAGCCGGATCTCGGGCTCATGTGACTTGATTGGAGATTGGGATATTTGTGGGGATATGTGTGGTTCGTTTTCAATTTTTTGAGGGTGTTCAGTTTCCTGAACGGGTTGATTGATTGGTGGTGTGGGAGATCTTGGTGATCTGATAGGCGAGGGTGAGGGTGAGAAGGTTTTGTGGGGAGGTGATGATGATTTTTGAGGAGAGGGTGATGGTGATTTGGAAGTGGGCGTTGGCGATCTTGCTCTGGAAGATCTTGGTGAGAGGCGAGAAATCGGATGGTGATTCTTCCTCAGTTGCTCCCTTACGTCGCCGACAAATTTCTCTCCTTACATTGCGATCATCTGTTCTTCCCTTACTTCTCGATAGTTGGCTCGGTATTTGCTATCTCTTCGTCGATCTTACTTGCGCCAGATCCTTCGTTCTGCTAGCTGGTTTGGCAGAACTTGGAGCAGTCTTCAGAGGAGATGTGTCTCTCTTCTGACGTTTCCGCTGAGCATCTGGTTTCTTGGCCAGATCCTTCCTCTTCATCCTCTTCTCTGGAATAGCCTTTTCACGCACTTGAAAGATCACGATTGCCTTATCTTTTCCTTCTTTTCTCCCTTGGTTTTGGGCACATGAGGTCGGATCCTCATCCAGATTGTCGGTAGGGACTCATCTTTGCCCAATATGGCCTTGTGCTTTGCTTGGTATATCTTCGCTCCATTCTCGTTCCATTTATAATTAAGGCGGCTTATCCGGCGAATGATAGAGATTTTGTGTATGAATGAGCACTTGGAAGATAAGCACACTTCATTGCTCGGGTCGATTCGAACTTCCGAGTCTTTTCTCGATCTGCTTTGACCATACCCAACCAATCGATATCTGAAGCCTTCTTGATTATTGCGGCCATGACACTTATCTTGTGCAAAGTGATCGCATCAATCAAGATAGAGTTGAGCACATGATCACCTTTCCGAACAATTTCAAGAAGAAGGCGATATTTTCTCTTCAGATAGGAGGCTTTGACGTTCATCGTGTTCTCCTTGTTTGCAGGTCTCAACAACTCGGCTTCAAGAAATCCCTTTTCTCCTACATCAGTCGTGTAGGTCTCTGGATTGATGCTTCCTCGAGTTAGGCCGAATATCTTCTGGAGATCATCATTCGACACTCGAACTTCCAGTCCACCAACGGAAGAAATTAGGTCAGCATCAATGTCTTCATCCCTCTGCAGATTGTATAGAAACTCCAGAGCTTCATGTGCGTGGACGATGTTCTGATGTGTAGAGCAATAGTGTTCAAGTCCACACGCTCGCAAGCACTCCAGAATTTCCAGCGATTCAGGGTCTGAGGTGATGGTGAAGACTACGTACTTTTAATCAATGATGTCTTTCTTCATCGATGAAAAATTGCATAACTTTTTCCCTTGGCCCGGTCGTGGAATAAGATATGCCATTTCTGTATGATAGGCAAATTGATGTTTAGTTTGAGTAAGATATTTCAATAAATTCAGTCAAACTAGTAATTTTAGCATCAATTTAGCAAATAAGCGTTTAGATCTAATAAAAATTACAGAAATATATCATCACGATTTGTAAACCTAGGTACCAGAGAGAAAATGAGATCATGCAATTAATTAAATAGGAAATTACCAGAAATTGATTCAAAAGATTTAGAAATCGAAAGAGTAGAATCAATTGATCTCGAAAGTAATTCTCTGAAGAATTTAAAAAAAATTGATCTTTTAAGAACTTTGAGAAGACGAAGTAGTGGAAAGAAGTTTTCTGAGAAAGATTTGGATTTTATAGAATACGAGGGAAAACCTTTTTGCACAACTTTCCAAAGTACTCAAGTATCTGTGTTTTGAAATCAGTGGCTGAGATTAGTCGGCCAAAAAGTATTTTGATCGCACGGTTGAGAAAAGTAGTCTTCTCGTATTTCGGACTCGAAAATTCGCAATAAAACGCATTAAAAACACATTTCCAAGTGCAGAGCATGTGTCATAAACAGAGTAAAACATTTTATTTAAATAACGCATGTAAGGTATTCAGAAAGGGATAAATAAGAGAACGTATCTGACTGATTGATATTGTAATCAACCAGTTACCACTTGTGACCTGATCTGGTACTTGTTGACTTTACTGATGGTAGCCCTTAGCATTTCCCAACAATATCTCACTCATCTGATCAGATTCTTGCTTGAAACACTTTGTTACTTATCTGATCCACTTATCTGATACTCTTTATCCTTCAGTCTTCTTCTAATCAGCCCGTATTTACTGAAGTCAACTCCCGCCAAAACTTTTACTTCGGGGAGTCCAATGGTCGCCTCGATTCCCAAATCGGCGCGATTTGACATTCCATAATAATGGCATAGATACGCTGTGATTAATCACACCGTTAACTCATCCAACCATTAGCCGTGTGTTCCTTACGCGTTGTCGGTGCAAATTTCTCTTAAGGTCTTCTGAGAAAATAAATTTGCATTTATACCCCTAATTTCCTTCTATAAATTAGACTGGGGTGTTTAGGCAAACAACACAACATAAACCATTCATCTTCTTTAGCATATACTTCTTGCTTTTCCGATGAGTTCCTTATTACCGGTGAAACTTCCGGTGGGAACCTTTAACCCTTTTTCAATGAATTCAACTTCTCAAATCAACCTGTGTGTTCCTTCACCTTTGCTTTTAAATCGTCATCTAAGATTTCACATACGATCAATGCTAAAACTTCTTTACCACCATGGAGGCGGATCTGCTAAGGCAAATGAGAAGGCACTTCTCCTAATCGTATGCACCTTGTGCGCCTATCGAGATATGACGGAATTAGCATCAACAGACTCGATGCGAAAAATAAAACATGAGTTTGGTATATGGTGCGCATCGATCAACAACTGATCTTCATATATCAAACTCAATTTTTGCATGCGACACAAGTGTTCGTTTGGTCCTTGTGACCAAACCTGTGGTACTGTGTCCCATTTAGCAGCTGGAAAGCCCATTGATTTTAGGTCTAAGGGCTCCTAGCTTAAAGATCCTTCAAGGCTCGCTCTCGCTCCTCACTCCGAAGCTCTAAGAGTGGCTTTCAGGATTCTAGAAGCTTCTCTGCGCCCCCTGGGTCGGAGAGTCTGAGAGCATCAGCTCTTAAAATCTCTCTCTCTCCTTCCCTGCTTAGGGTTATCTTAGGGCTTTATGGTTTATGACCTCCGGGTCTTCTTGTACTTGTAATACCACTTGAATATAGCTTGTAGCACTTGTAGCTTGTGATATCACTTGTATCTCGTAAATCTGACCTCTGGGTCCTTATCAATGAAAAATTCTATTATTTCATTGTTGTGTTGCCCCTTCTAACTTATGCGATCTGTAGCTTTACTTTGACTTGCTTGTTGACTGTAGCTTAATCGACTTATAAAGTGATACTCCAATCTGATCAGTTCCCCCTTAATCTGATATGTCTTGAACTGATCTGCTCCTTGTCTGAACATCAGATCGGCTACTTATCTGACTTTCTGATCTGCTCCTTATCTGAACTTCAGATCGGCTCCTCGTTTGGACGTCTGATCAGTTGAGATTCCTAACTCAACTGATTCCACTTAACTTGATTAGTCTTTTAGCCAACTGGTTCTGGAGATCAGTCCTTCAACCATATCTGGTGCATTTTCTCCAAGATCCAGAAGCCCTAGCTCGTTGCATAACTCTCTGAATCTGATCTCAGCTAGTGGCTTAGTTAAGATATCAGCTTTCTGCTTGTCAGTATGGATCTTTTCCATCCTGATATTCTTCTTTTCAACGTGATCTCTGATAAAATGGTGTCTGACATCCACATGCTTGCATCTTGTATGTAGAACAGGATTCTGAGTGATTGCAATAGCACTATTACTGTCACATAATATAGGTACGTTCTTAGCTACGATGTTGTAATCCCTCAGCTGCTGACTTAGCCAGAGCAGTTGGGAACAACAGCGTCCTGCAGCCATATATTCTGCTTCAGTAGTAGATGTCGTAACTGATGTCTGCTTCTTCGAAAACCAAGAGATCAGTTTATTTCCCAGAAACTGACATGATCCTGAGGTTGACTTCCTATCGATTCGGCAACCTCCGTAATCTGAATCAGAATACCCACTAAGCTCTAGATTATCATCTGATGGGTAAAATAAATCAAGTTCGCAGTCCCCTTCAGATACTTGAGAATCCGCTTAGCTGCTTCTAGGTGGCTTTGCATTGGATTTGCTTGAAATCTGGCACATACACCTACTGCAAAAGTAATGTATGGTCTGCTGGCAGTCAGTTATAGTAGTGATCCAATCAGAGCTCTATATTCTTTCTGATTTACTTTCTGACCATCTTCATCTAGATCCATCTTGAACCCGGTCATCATGGGAATTCTGGCTTCCTTGCAATGTTGAACTCCAAACTTTGCCAGTAGATTCCTTGTGTACTTCGCCTGGCAGATGAATATCCCTTCTGTACTCTGCTTGACTTGTAAACTTCTTCTGACCCATCATGGACATATCGAACTTCCCTTGCATCATTTTGCTGAACTTCTCACATAGCTTCTTGTTGGGAGATCCGAAGATGATGTCGTCCACATAAATCTGAACCATCAGAATATCTTATCCATCTTCTATTCTGAATAAGGTTCTGTCCACTATTCCTTTACTGAATCCGATGTCTATCAAGAATTGAGAGATTATATCATACCAAGCTATAGGAGCTTGTTTCAGGCCGTAAAGAGCTTTCCTTAAATGGTACACTTGGTTGCCCTTTTCAAAGCCTGGAGGTTGTTCGACATAAACTTCCTCTGCTAGTACCCCGTTTAAGAATGCACTCTTTACATCAAGCTGATACACAGTGAACCCTCTGTGGGCAGCATATGCCAGAAACAGCCGAATGGCTTCTAGGCGAGCGACTGGTGCAAAGGTCTCATCATAATCAATTCCTTCTGATTGTGAATACCCTTTAGCAACAAGTCTTGCCTTATTCCTGGTTATGACATTATTCTCATCTCTCTTGTTCTTGAATACCCACTTCGTGCCAATCACGTCTTGATGAGTTGGTCTGTCCACCAGTTTCCAAACTTGATTTCTCTCAAACTGTTCCAGTTCCTCTTCCATGGCTAGAATCCAGCTTGCGTCTTATAGAGCTTCCTCTACTGTAGTTGGTTCCTTCAAAGACATATAACAACAGTACATGGCACTTTCACCAATCTGATGTCTAGTTTTGACTCAATCAGATGGGTCTCCGATAATCAGATCAATTGGATGACTGGTAATCCAGGTCCTTCTGTTCTGATGTGCTTCTGTTTGGAGAACATCATCCATATTTGATAGTAGTTCATTACTAGTGATTGGGAGTGGTGCGGAATTATGATCCACTTGATAAGAACATGTCTCAGCTGATGTTGGACTCATCATGAGTTGATGTCTGTTCGTAGGAACTTCAGGAGTTCCCCCTGAACTAGATGGTTCAGTTGATACTGTCTCAGCTGTAACAGCTTCTTCACTGACAGTTGTGCGTACCTTTGGGTCTGATTGACCTGTTGAATCAGCAAGATCAAGTTCTAGGATGTACACTTTTACGTGTTCCGCTTCTTTCTCCTTGATGCTTAGCTGATCCATTTCTGCGTGTCAGATAGCGGTTGATCTGGTACGGCTTGTTTTGAGGCAGCTTTCTCTTGTTCAGAAGATATCTCATCAAAGACCACATGTGGTGTTTCTTCCACAACTAGGGTTCGTTTGTTGTAAACTCTGAAAGCCTTGCTGGACGAGAAATATCCTAAGAATATGCCCTCATCTGACTTGGCCTCAAAAACATAGAAGTATGAAACACGAGGTTTTCTGCTGTTTCATAGTTCATAAGATGTTTTGAAGTGAGTCTTAGTCAGAGAACATCTGTTCTGAGTATGGCATGCAGTGTTGATTGCTTCTGCCCAGAAACGGCTTGGTGTGGCATGTTCAAATTTATAGTGCGGCGAACTTCCTTTGAGAGTTCTGTTTCTCCGTTCTACTACTTCATTTTGTTGTGGCATTCTTGCGGTAAGACGTTTATGTTGTATACCAAACTTCGGTTTGCAAATCGAGAATAAAGGAATTCGGGAACTCAGTACCTTTATCCGATCGATTTTTACTATCTTTGACACCCTTCTCGTTTGTAGCTTCTTGAGCGACTCGGTATCTTTGTCGTTGTCTCGTTCTTCTTGTATAAGAATACAACCCAAGTAAACTTGGAATAATCATCCACGATTACTAGAGTATATTTAAGTCCCACTGAGATCGACCGTGTAATCGGGTCCGAATAGATCCATATGGAGCGATTTGCGATTATTTTATTGATGCCGTCCGTATTCCCTTGAATGAGGCTTTAACTTGTTTTCCTTCTGACATGCGGCACATGTCTGATCTTTGGAGAATATCTCATTCGGAAGTCCCTCAACCAAAGACATCCTAGCTATCTTGTTAAGAGTCTTGAAGTTCAGATGACTCAATCTTTTGTGCCAGAGCCAACTGCTACTTTTAGAACTCTTAACAATTAAGCATTTATTCCTCGGACAACTGTTCCAATCTGTTGTGTAGATCGTCCCCTTCCTTGAACCAGTTAGCAAGATTTGTTGAGTGACTCGATTCCTAATCGTACACTTGTCGCTCGAGAACTCAACGCTGAATCCGTTGTCGCAGAATTGTGATACTGATAGTAGATTGTGCTTTAATCCTTCGACATACGAGACTCTAGTTACTTGTACATCATCATTCTCTAAGGTTCCGAATCCTTTGGTAAAACCAAAGTTATCATTACCGAAGAGTACACGTGGGCCTTCTTGTTCTTTGTAAGAGCTAAGGAGATGTTTGCTTCCAGTCATGTGCCTTGAGCATCCACTATCGATGTACCAGATAGTTGCTTGTACACCTCCTTTGTTGGCCAGTCCCACGCGAACCTGCAATCAAATCAGGCTTTAGGTACCCCTTTGGAATTGGGTCTGGGGGGTTAGTGGTGGATTTAGGGATCCACACAAACAGAAAGCACTTCTATGGTAATCGATAGATTAGAAGGTCCGATTTGTCTCATACAAATCAACATAATCATACGCCTTTTATATGCTTTCTCGATTAGTATGATTATTAGTGTGAGCCCCGGGTGACTTAGAAGACTTGGGATTTTTCTTTATATTTTGTCTTCTTTTAATCCAAGTGGCTCGGTCAAGAGCCCTAGATCTCTGGTTATAAGGGGTAGGTACGATTTGCTACCATCAAAAGATTCATATCTCTTTGGCATAGATGGTCTTTGCAGTTTACCTATAGCTTGCTTATTAGGCAGCTGACCTTGATTGGGTCTCAGATTAGATTTACTTCTCACATGTTGTCTCTTCTGATACCTAATCTGCTGATCAGGTTGAGGTTTCTTCAGAAGAACCGGGTTCTTCGTTGATTCCTCTACCGATGCTTAATCGATTAGGTCCATTTTTGTTCCCTTTCTCGATTAGGCACTTGCCTTTACTTGCTCGTGCGGTCTTTTTCCCTTATCAAATACATGTTTAGCTTTTTATGTATCTTTGTCAGAGACTCGTTTGATTACACCTTTCTGAAGTGAATCAAACGGGGCTTTTGAGGATGTAGAAGGGTTCCCATACCCAATTCCCTTCTTGTTAGTCGGCGTTCAAAAATAGGTGTTCATATCTTGAACTGTTTTTGATGACTTCGTGAAAACCTCTATTTTCTAAATAAACTATCCTCGATAGATTTTAGACTCTCATGTAGTCGGAATAGCTCATCAAATTTTGCTTGAAGGATTTTGAAATCATCGAACTTCTTTGTTTGTTGATTGCTAGGCGATCTTTGATCTGCTTCTCTGATCGTAAGATTTAACTTTCGAATGTTAAGTTCCTCGATTTTTCTCGAAAGCGGTTTGATTTTATTTTAGTTTTATAGCTTTCTTGTGGCGTTCTCTTTAACAAAGTGATTATTTCGATCCTTAACTTGTCATTTTCGGCTTCCACTATTGTATAAGTGTCTCTTTGATCGGAGAGATCATCAAGCAATTTCTCGGTAGAGCTGCAAGTCAATCTCTCCAAAGAAAGGCTTAATGATAGCGGTGTGGAAATTGAAAAAGCACAAGGTTTGGAGGTTACCTCAGATTGGTCTTCCTCCTTGGCGTCGGCCGATTTCATCGTTATCCAAGAGAATATCGAGATCTTCATGTTAAGTGGAAGTCAATGCCTTTAGCTTTATCGGGGACGAAGTCTTCCCACGGATGAGTAGCCAGAATCCTTGAAAGGCAGATAGGAATTATCAATTCCAGATGTGTCAGCGACCATGGCTTTTCTATCTCTTAGGCGTTGCTCTCTTCTGTTCCGTTTCTCTTCCCTTTCTCTGGGGAATCAGGTCGAGGCGTCGGTCTTTGTAGTGACTGGTTTCTCCGATTGAAGAAGCATGATCCTCGATCTCACGGAACTTCCTCGCGGGTGAGTTACTCGTCTGTAGGATCCATCGGTGACTTCCCTTTACGATGGTAATCTGAACTCCTTACATCGATCTGTTATCTCTTCTCTCATCGACGGATCATCTCTTTTCTTTTCTTCTCGTGATCTCTTGATCATCGATCTGGTTCTTTCTTGTGATCTGTCGGTTGGCCTCACTGTTTCTTACATTTGTCTTGATAGTCTCTGTAGAATCTCTGATACTTACCAAGTTGAGTATTTGATCTTTCAAGTTTCCTGGTAAGCAGAGCGATCTGTTCTGCTTGACTCATTATGTTTCCAACAGGTTTAGTGGCCTTTGATCTGCTGCTGGTTGCTTTAAACGCAACTGATTTAGACGTTGAGGCTTCAGCAGGCGTCTCGTCTTCATCTGCTTGTCCTCTTTCGATTAAATCGAACTCGTGGGCTTTATGGCTTAGGAATAAGCTATTCGGCTTCATCTTTGAAATGTCTTGGCAATCCTTGATTACCGTGACTTTCATGTCCCATTTCTTGGTGAGAGATCTTAGGATCTTGTAGTTGATATCTTTGTCTGACATCTCTCTTCCAAGTTCTCGTAGTTTATTTACTGACATGGTGATCCTCCCATCTAGCTCGTTGATGGTCTCGTTGGGCAACATCTTTAGCTTTTCGAACTTCACCAGTTCAGCTTGTAGTCGACTGTCTTTGATCTGATCATTACCTTCGCACATCTCAGCAAGAGTATCCCACATTTGTTTCGCAATTTTGAGATACTTTATCTTCTCCTTTGTGACTTTATCCATGGTCTTCATGATTATATGCCTGGCGATTGTATCTAGAGTATACATCTTTCTTTCTTCTGCATCCATCAGGGCTGGGCTTTTTCGTACAAGACTCCCCGGTGCAAAATCTGGATCTCCTCCAACTACTGGGTTGTCGTGATATATGATGATGGGTCCTCGTTCAATGACTTCCATCATTCTGCCGCTTATCGATCCTAGATGGTTGCACATATATATGGCCTAATCTGCATACTCATCAATTGAAAACTTAGGCAAATCATGATACATGCCAGAAGTACTATCCATGCTGAGTGATTTTGAAAACGAATGAGTTTTGAAAAATGGTTTTTCAAGATCTGTTCAAATGACCACAAAGATTCTTCCTCAAGAATCGATGATACTCAAAGCCAGTGGTCTGTAGAACCACTACTCTGATACCACTTGTAGGTCCCGAACGGGTTTTGTGAGGGTGGAAGTCTAGAGGGGAGGGGTGAATAGACTTCCAAAACTTTTCGTTCGGATCAGGTGTGATTTGCAGATTACCTGATCAGAGTGCTAGTGTATCAATTTAGACTGATGTTCAATCTTACTGAGTGCCTGAGGGCAGATCAGCTTGATATCTGTCAGTTTAACTGAGAGTGCGGAAGCTTGTTTTAACCCGTGTGAAAAACCCGTTTTATCAATTCAGATTCTTAAGTCAGTTTTCAACTAGCTGACTAAGGTGTCAACCTGATCAGATCAGTTGCTTGGTGCATACTGAGCTTAACTTATAATATGTATGCAGTTTTAAACTCAGTAGTGTGAATAGTGTAAAGCAATAAGAAAGCACGTAAATGCACACAAGACTTTTTATAGTGGTTCAGACGAAACCCGTCTTACGTCCACTCTTCCCTTAACACAGGGGAAACTTAACCGAACTTAACCGAACTTAACCTGTGGGACTTATATCCCTCACGGAATGGCCGAGATGTTTATTGAGTTCACACTCTACAGATGTTTATCGAGTTAACACTCAACCGAACTAGAAATCATAAAACTAGAATCCCTAGTCTGAAATCTTCCGGGAACAAACTTAACCTAACTTGCGTTTGGGTAAAGAATGTTTGAGGGTTCCAACTGGAAATCTATCCTGGTGTTTTATCTAGCCAAAATGCTAGTGGATAGGATTTCTTGCTAAGAACAATGGGATGAACACTCTAAGAATAATCTTCAAATATGGTGTTCTTCGAGCGGAAATTCTGAAGGCTTTTTGCTTCTTGAGAATCTGCGTTAATGATGTTGTTCCACTTCGCTCAATTGTTCATGTGATAGTAGTTGGTCTCTTGTCCTTCCTTTAGACCAATCCCATTTTATAGACCTCGAAATCAAAGAGCCGTTGGAGAGCAATTTGAATTTCGGGCTATATTAGGTAGGTTGTAGGATATGATTGTGACGTGCTCCGATTATCGGCGTGGCCGTAGGCATGATTAGCGTCATTTTTGTCCGCATCATCGTATCCCGCATTGTCAGCTCTTTTTGTGCACGTGTCGCTTTCTCCTTGGCTTCGCGAGGCGGCATTTCAGTAAATTGACCGTTAGACGATTGATATTCCTTTTGTAGAAGATTCGTCTTGTCTGGTATATATTTTTGATTGTCACCAGGTGTGAGCTGACTTGATCAGGTAACTGATCAGTCTACCTTTTTTTGAGTCTTCACATTGCGGTTGTCTTAGCTCAATATGTAGACTACGGTTTGAATGTAGGTCTTGTGTCTTTTGATCTTGGTGTCTCTCGAGCCTCGGTGTATTCCGGTCATCTTGAGTCTTGAGTTTGTTACTAAGTCTTCAGGTTTATCTGAGTCTTCAGGTTCATCTGAGTCTTCAGTGTCTATCTGAGTCTTCAGGTTCATATGAGAATTCAGGTTCATCTGAGTCTTCAGGTTCATCTGTCTTCACCTGATCTTCTGACTTCTTGTCTTCTGATTTGTTCTTAGTCTTCTGATCATCTGACCTTATCTAGGTCATCTGATACTTCGACATGACCTATACATATTGAGTTCCCCCTCAATATGTGACCTATCTTTTACATCAGCTATCTATGCATTTCAGCTGGTCATCTTAATCTGATTCTAAGTCATCAGTCAGCTAACAGGTCTGACTGGTCCTATTATAACCTGTTTTGGAACTTCCATCAAAACTAAAATACAGATTTCCCAACATTAATGGAATGTCATCTTTCGTAAGCACATCCAAATGTATTAGTTGACTATTATTATCGGAATCACTTTTGGAATGTCGTCTCTCGTAATAACATCCAAAGGTATTAGTTGACTATTCTAATTGGAATCATCAATGGTAGATGGTCTCTCGTAAACACATCCAAAGGTATTAGTTGACTATTGTAATCGGTATCACTAATGGAATTTCGTCTCTTGTAAACACATCCAAAGGTATTAGTTGAGTATTGTAATCTGTATCACTGATGATAGATGGTCTCTCGTAAACACATTGTATTACTTGGCTATTGTAATCGGTATCACTAATGGAATGTTGTCTCTCGTAAAGACATCCAAAGGTATTAGTTGACTATTGTAATCGGTATCACTAATGGAATGTCGTCTCTCGTAAAAATATCCAAAGGTATTAGTTGACTATTGTAATCGGTATCACTAATGGAATGTCATCTTTCGAAACCACATCCAAAGGTATTAGTTGACTATTATAATCGGTATCACTAATGGAATGTCCTCTCTCGTAAACACATCAAAAGGTATTAGTTGACTATTGAATTGGTATCACTCATGGTAGATGGTCTCTGGTAAACAATCCAAAGGTATTAGTTGACTATTGTAATCGGTATCACTAATGGAATATCGTCTCTCGTAAACACATCCAAAGGTATTAGCTACCTATTGAAATTTGGTATCACTAATGGAATGTCGTCTCTCGTAAACACATCCAAAGGTATTAGTTCAGTATTGTAATCGGTATCACTAATGGAATGTCGTCTCTCGTAAATACATCCAAAGGTATTTGTTGACTATTGTAATTTGTATCAATAATGGAATGTCATCCCTCGTAAACACATCCAAAGTTATTAGTTGACTATTATTATCGGTATCACTAATGGAATGTCGTCTCTCATAATAACATCCAAAGGTATTAGTTGACTATTGTAATTGGTATCATCAATGGTAGATGGTCTCTCGTAAACACATCCAAAGGTATTAGTTGACTATTGTAATCAGTATCACTAATGGAATTTCGTCTCTTGTAAACACATCCAAAGGTATTAGTTGAGTATTGTAATCGGTATCACTAATGATAGATGGTCTCTCGTAAACACTTTGTATTACTTGACTATTGTAATCGGTATCACTAATGGAATGTCGTCTCTCGTAAACGCATCCAAAGGTATTAGTTGACTATTGTAATCGGTATCACTAATGGAATGTCGTCTCTCGTAAACAAATCCAAAGGTATTAGTTGACTATTGTAATCGGTATCACTAATGGAATGTCATCTTTCGTAAGCACATCCAAAGGTATTAGTTGACTATTGTAATCGGTATCACTAATGGAATGTCCTCTCTCGTAAACACATCAAAAGGTATTAGTTTACTATTGAATTGGTATCACTCATGGTAGATGGTCTCTCGTAAATAATCCAAAGGTATTAGTTGACTATTGTAATCGGTATCACTAATGGAATATCGTCTCTCGTAAACACATCCTAAGGTATTAGTTGACTATTGAAATTCGGTATCACTAATGGAATGTCGTCTCTCATAAACACATCCAAAGGTATTAGTTCAGTATTGTAATCGGTATCACTAATGGAATGTCGTCTTTCGTAAATACATCCAAAGGTATTTGTTGACTATTGTAATTTGTATCAATAATGGAATGTCATCCCTCGTAAACACATCCAAAGTTATTAGTTGACTATTATTATCGGTATCACTAATGGAATGTCGTCTCTCATAATAACATCCAAAGGTATTAGTTGACTATTGTAATTGGTATCATCAATGGTAGATGGTCTCTCGTAAACACATCCAAAGGTATTAGTTGACTATTGTAATCGGTATCACTAATGGAATATCGTCTCTCGTAAACACATCCAAAGGTATTAGCTACCTATTGAAATTTGGTATCACTAATGGAATGTCGTCTCTCGTAAACACATCCAAAGGTATTAGTTCAGTATTGTAATCGGTATCACTAATGGAATGTCGTCTCTCGTAAATACATCCAAAGGTATTTGTTGACTATTGTAATTTGTATCACTAATGGAATGTCATCCCTCGTAAACACATCCAAAGTTATTAGTTGACTATTATTATCGGTATCACTAATGGAATGTCGTCTCTCGTAATAACATCCAAAGGTAATAGTTGACTATTGTAATTGGTATCATCAATGGTAGTTGGTCTCTCGTAAACACATCCAAAGGTATTAGTTGACTATTGTAATCAGTATCACTAATGGAATGTCGTCTCTTGTAAACACATCCAAAGGTATTAGTTGAGTATTGTAATCGGTATCGCTAATGATAGATGGTCTCTCGTAAACACATTGTATTACTTGACTATTGTAATCGGTATCACTAATGGAATGTCCTCTCTCGTAAACGCATCAAAAGGTATTAGTTGACTATCACTATTGTAATCGGCATCACTAATTAAATGTCGTCTCTCGTAAACACATCAAAAGGTATTAGTTGACTATTGAATTGGTATCACTCATGGTAGATGGTCTCTCGTAAACAATCCAAATATATTTGTTGACTATTGTAATCGGTATCACTAATGGAATGTCATCTTGCGTAAACACATCCAAAGGTATTAGTTGACTATTGTAATCGATATCACTAATGGAATGTCATCTTTCGTAAACACATCCAAAGGTATTAGTTGACTATTGTAATCGGCATCACTATTGGAATGTCGTCTCTCGTAAACACATCCAAAGGTATTAGTTGACTATTGTAATCGGTATCACTAATGGAATGTCATCTTTCGTAAGCACATCCGAAGGTATTAGTTGACTATTGTAATTAGTATCACTAAAGGAATGTCGTATCTCGTAAACACATCAAAAGGTATTAGTTGACTATTGTAATTGGTATCACTCATGGTAGATGGTCTCTCGTAAACATTTCCAAAGGTATTAATTTATTATTGTAATCAGTATCACTAATGGAATGTCGTGTCTCGTAAACACATCCAAAGGTATTAGTTGACTATTGTAATTGGAATCACTCATGGTAGATGGTCTCTCGTAAACACATCCAAAGGTATTAGTTTATTATTATAATCGGTATCACTAATGGAATGTCGTCTCTCGTAAACACATCCAAAGGTATTAGTTGACTATTGTAATTCGGTATCACTAATGGAATGTTGTCTCTCGTAAACACATCCAAATGTATTAGTTGACTATTTTAATCGGTATCAGTAATGGAATCTCATCTTTTGTAAGAACATCCAAAGGTATTAGTTGACTATTGTAATCGGTATCACTAATGGAATGTCGTCTTTCATAAGCACATCCAAAGGTATTAGTTGACTATTGTAATCAGTACCACTAATAAAATGTCGTCTCTTGTAAGCACATCAAAAGGTATTAGTTGACTTGTTGGTCCCGGTACTAACGAGTCTCACACGTGTATGGGGGGGAATACACGTGTTCAGTGATTTTTAAAACTTTTCTTTCACTGAGGTCAGATGGGTCAGATTATCCTGATGTTTTTGCCCTGAGAAGCACGGATTGCCCTGAGTCAAAGTCTACTGAGACAATGATCCTGAGCTGCTTTCAGAAGCTTCAGATTAACCCAACTGAGCTTGAGTTTATCAGAGATCCTGAGAGCTTTGATCAGATAATTATCTTACTTAACCCTCAGTAGAGTTAGTTCAGTTTGGTAATTATCGGTTCTAGCTACTCAAGTGTGCGGAATGGTTGGCCCTAAGTTTATACTCGTTTTAGCTTTGCTGAAAATCTTCCCTTCAATAAAACAATGATTAAGGTTGTGATCAATTTGACGCAAGTTCAGTGGATTGGTTCCAACTGAATATCAGTGAACTATGCTTTCAGTGAAAAACATGCAATATATAATAATGCAGTACAGAAAGCAAAACAACACAGCAATTATAGTGGTTCAGAGACTAAAGCTCCTACGTCCACTCTCTCTGATCTTCAGAGAAATTCCTTAACCACTTCCTAAAGCTTTCTGGCTAACTCATTGTAGCTTACTAACTCAAACACACACAATTGTTTTGTTGGTCCCGGTGAAAATGAGTCTTACACGTGTATGGGGGGGAATACACGTGTTCAGTGTTTTTAAAACTTTTTTCTTCTTTCGAGGTCGACTTGGGTCGATAATCAAGATTAGGTCCTCGACAAGCAAAAAATCACTCGAGTCAAAGTCTCATCGAGACAAAGATCCCGAGTTGCTTTAAACCTCGATAATCCTAACGAGTCCTCGAGTGTCAGAGATCCTCGAGTAGCTTGGATCGATATAACTAACTTATTGAACCCTCGAAGAGTAAGTTCGGTTTGGTAACTATCCGTTCTAGCTACTCGGGGCGTCTGGAATGGTTGTCCCTTTAGTTTATACTCATTTTAAAGCTTTGCTGAAAACCTTCCTTTAATGGAATAGTGATTAGGCTGTGATTCAATTACATGCAACTTCCAAAGGATTGATTCCAACCAAATATCGGTGAAAATATGCTTTCAAACTTCGGTGATGCAAATATTAAGCCGCGATAAAGAAAGCAATAAACAACACAGAATTATAGTGGTTCGAGACTCAAGCTCCTACGTCCACTCTCTCTCGATCCTCGAGAAATTCACTAATCACTTCCGAGCTCGACTACCTCGCGTAGTTTACTTACTCAACTTCGGCTCGAGCTTTACATTACTCCCACGAAGTTTACTTACTCAACCCGACCTTGAGCTTTACGACTACCTCCGTAGTTTACTTACTCAAACACAAACAAGATTTCAGACTACCTCTGTAGCTTACTAACTTCTCCTCTAGAGCTTTTACGACTACTCGCGTAGTTTACTAACTCTTTACAACTCTTCTCACCAACAAACACACTCCAACTACCTTCTCAAGGGTTTGGGGTTTCTCGGTTGGTTTCCAACTAGGATGAGATATCCTTTACAATGAAGTACAATGCAAAGGGTTAGGATATCTCGACTAAGCTTTGGATATGTCTATCAAGCTAGGCTTAGTTTAATGAGCTCTCTTCAATATAAAAGCACTTGGGAAATTCTAAGTTTTTCGAGTGCTTTAACTTTGCAATAATAAGTTTGAGCTTCTTGAGTTGCTTATAAATTTCCCGTAACCTTACAATGTAGAGGGTCACCAGTATTTATAGGCATACACCAAGGTCACTCTTTGAAAACTATCCGTTGGAGAGATAGCTTCGTGAGTTTCCTCTTATGGTGTGTGAGGAACGGCTATATTTAGGGTTTGAAACTCCCTAACACGTTTTAGGCAATAGCCTTTCATGTAGCCGGTCTTCACTTTTTGCAGTCTGGAACTTTTGTACTTCGAGAAATCTTTTTTTGACACATCATTTGTCGATTATCGATTATGGTACGATGTTGTCTTCCTCTTTTTTTTTTTGTCTCCGATTAAAGGTAGACACCTTCAACGGCTCTTTTTGTTTACAAACTACGAGTTGATATAACCTTAACAACACTTCTTATTTAGTTCCTTTTATGCGCATTTGAATGTCTTGGCAAATATCTATTTTCTAAAGAATCGCGATCTTCTCCGATGTTGCATCGCCGGATAGATATATTCGATTGCCTCTGAACATTGAGGTTTATCTTGAGCATTGATACATTCTTGAGTCTTGATAATTCTTTGTGCCTTGATATTCTTGATCTTGATCTTCGATCTTGATCTTGGTCTTGCGTCTTGAGCCTTGAGTCTTGAGGTCTTCCGAGTCTTGAGTCTTCGAGTCTTACGAGTCTTGAGTCTTACGAGTCTTGAGATATCTTGGTGATATCTTGAGTCTTCATCTTTGAGTCTTGATTCCTCGATTTTCATCTTGAGTCTTGATATCTCGATTTCTGCGAGTCTTGATTCTCGATTTCATCTTGAGTCTTGAAAACTTCAGTTCATCTTTGAAACCGGTTTCTTGAAACATCTTGAGTCTTGAAACTTGATTTCATCTCAAAAACCGGTTTAAATCGAAACCATCTTGAGTCTTGAAATTCTTGATCCTAATCTGATCTATATCTGCTGACTATACATTTTGCAGATATCATCCTGAATACTCTAAAACTTAAACCTGACTCAACTATCAAGATTATCCTGAACATGTCATACTCAGGGGTTTTTGGGATCTAATCAAAATCATATATCTTTATTAAATTCATCTCCCAACAATTTCCCCCTTTTTGATGATGCCAAAATCTATCTTGTTACAACCATATAACCTAAACTCAGGTTTCAGTTTTATCCTATTACAAGATTGGTTATGTCTCCAAACAATTTCCTGAATTAGAGAATCTCCCAACAATTTCAGAGAGTCTCCCAACAATTAATCATTCAACAATTTCTTCAGTAATGAATCTTCTTAAATAGTTCATCACCAAATACTTAAACAATTTTCCTCATACAGAATTATTTCAGAGACATTCATTCAGCATATCAAAAGTAAAAAACATGTAAATAAGATAATGAGATATTATCTTTTTGAGCACAAATGATAAATTTTCATTGATGATGAGTAGTCTGTTACAGGTTACAATGAAATTTATCAAAACAAAAATAAAGACAAAATGATAGAAAAATTACAAGTGTCTTGGTCTTGGTCTTGATTTGGCTCTTGGTCTTACGCTCTTGATGATTTGATCTTGACAGATATCTTCACTTCATTCATCACTGGCACTTCGGGTTGAACATTCCGAAATACCTCCTTTTCAGAGCATCTCTTTCCTTAATGATATTCGGACTGTTCCCTGTTAAACCCAACTTAGCAGCATACTGAGCAATTTCTTGAATAATGGCTTTTTCATTCACCATGCCATTATCAAGTCTTGGAGGAGGGTAGGAGTATGGACCAGGGGCAACTATTTGTACCTTCCCTTCATCTGCTAGGTTCATCCAACTTTGGAGATATTTTGGATAGAAGGTTAGGAGATATTCAATGAACGCTTCATTCTCGATCCCGAGCTTTCCCCTCTCCACTCCTCGAAAGCACATCATAATAGAACCAGAAGGTTCTCTTGACCTCTTCCCACACATCGTTGAATTTGATAGGCATCCATTTATCAACGTGTGGCCACTTCAGTGCTTTTGATGTCTCTCTCCTTTTGCTCGCAAACTTTTTAAATCCACTCCTTCGCTTAAGCTCTTCTTCAGTCTTCTTCCTGATCACAAGCACGCCTGAGACTGAAGCAGCTGCTTTCTTAGCTTGTTCTATCTGGAGTGTCTTCAGAGCATTCTTCGTATTGAAGACTTTCTTCTTCTGTTGACCTGCAGACTCTTCCAATTCCTCCATCAACTTTCTCTGCACTGGCTTAGAAGCCTTAGCACGCTTGCTCTCAGGTTGAACAATGCCCAAGGCTTTCCTCTTCATAAGCAATTCAGCAGCAGCCTGGCTTGTTCCAACCTTAGCTCTAGCACTCAGTTTCTCTCTTGCAACATCAAGCATGGTTTCCTCAGAAACTCGAGTGTAGATAGGCTTCTCCACCTGAACGAACTTCAGTTTGTCAGTAGCTTCAACTTCCTTCAAGGCTTTGGATAGGTTATACATTTTAGCATCTTTCTGCGCCTTTTTCTCCAAAGTACGTGCCAATAACTTCCTGAAGTCTTCACCTTCCTTTTCCCCCTTCTTGGCACCGTAATTTGGAAGAAGTCTGGAGAGTGCTGTGTCCATGTGATATTGCTCTTTGCTCACACAAATAAGCACCTCTCTCGCTATCCGATCTTGTTCATCTTCCAGCCTCCTGATGTGGTTCTTAGCCACAGAAAATTCTTCAGAGAGATGGGCAAACTGGCCAGAGAGAGCTTCTTTAAACATCTCTGTCATCTTGGTCATGAGCATTGAGCTCATTTCCTCAATAGCAGATTTGATCAGCACTTCATTCCTCTCTGCCAATTTCACTTCTAGAAATGCAGTTCTCTCCTGGTGCTTATTTGATTCGGCTTTTCACTCGGCCTTGACTCCCTCCAGCTTTTCATTCAGCTTATCTTCCATGGAGGTCATCTGTGAGGTCAGAGTGTTTTGGATTAGCACCAGTTCTGAAGAGTGACTAAGATTCTCCATCTTCTGAGCTTGGCTGGCCAATGTTTCTTCCATCTGAGCAATCTTGTTCATCATTGGCTCAACCTTCTCAAGTTTCTCCATCAAGGGAGTGAGGTCAATCTCAGAAACCTTCTGCACCTTCTGTGCTGATTGATCATCCTGAGTTTTAGCTTCATCCTGAGCTCCAGTATCCAACTGAGCCTCAGTCTGTACACCAGACAATTCAGAATTAAAGATAGAACTTTCAGTAACTTTGGCATAATTTTTAATAGTGCCAAAAGGTACCCGAAGAGTGCTAGCTTCATGCGAGGTTGACCGATTCGAGTTGATCGGCACGTAAGTTTCCTTCTCCATCCGGGGACCGATCCTCGATCTCTCCTGTTGGTCCCCATCTTGGAATTTGTTTCTGCTGCTAGGGGCACCAACTTTAGTAGCTTTCCTCTTAGCTATCTTCCTCTGAACTAGCTCATCAAAATCGGAATTTCTCATCCTGAGCTTTGTCTTCCTGAAACCTGAGAACTCAATCAGGAAAGTTGTCTCCTCATTCCACCAGTCTTCCAATGCAGCAATGTTCAGCATCTCCGGAAGAGTCTGATTGAGGATATAAACCGTCGATCTTAATCTGAAGAAGATATCTTGCAGATCAGGGAATGAGCTGAGCTCAGGGTAGCGGTCAAGAATGAACCGTTCCCCCTTGCTCCTCCACTCGGTTTCTTCAGCTTCGCCCTTCTTCATTCTCGGGCTCTCTAGTTCAGTTAAGCATCTGGCCAAGGATCTAAAGTAGCTCGCTCGAGAGCTCATCAAAAAGTAAATTTCTCTGAGTCTCGGCACATCTGAAGGTTGTCGGTCGGGTCCTCGGTTTGCATTTGAGTAGGTTCGGGGTCTGGTAGCACATCCTCGGTTGACTCTGAGTTGGCTCTGCTGTCTGAGCCGGCTTTACATCTCGGGTAGGAATCTCGAGGCTGAGTTCCTTTAAAAATTTCTGAGAAATTTTATGCGAGGCGAGCCAAGTCTCAAGCACCTCGGAAGACACGCTCCTCATCATTTCTTGTGCCTTAGAGATAACCTGAGCCAAAACTTGCAATGGCGAATCTTGAGCGGTTTGGCCCTCAGGTTGAATCTCTTCAGAATCACTGCCATCTTCATCGGTGAGAACCACCAATCTTTTGCGTTTTGGAGCAAGGTTCTTCTGCTTCATCAATTTTACACCTTGCTCCTTCTTTGCCTCCAACAGAACCTTCCCCCTGGTTTGTTGGGTCTCTTCAGCAGCAGCAGCTTTTGGTGATTCTGCTTTCTTTTCTTTCTTCCCTCTGATGGTCTGCTTCTTCACAACAATGGGCTTGAAGAGCACCTTGGACTTAGGGAATGGGGTCGAATTGGCAAAGATATCCTCCTCCTCTCTGCACATCTCCAAAATATATGCTATTTTGGTTGCATGGTGGATCTTGCCTTTAATCGTGATAGCCCCGTCAACCTTCTTGAAGGCTTTGGCTTGCTCACTCACCATCTGAATCAAAAATTTTAGCCAGTTGAAGTCGATGGTGGGTGAGGCCTCGATCGCCGCCATCAATCGGAGCTTCGGGGTACTGATCTGCTCAAAACTCCCTGCAAGGCTCATGATGCTTTTGCTCACAATATCCATCAAAACTCGATATTGTGGCTTCAAATGGCTCTTATGTAGTGTAGCCTCAAATTTCACAGGATTCTCAGCAATCCTATCTAAATACTCCTGCTCTCTACCCAACATATACATAGCAGGATCCTCTCCTCTATTACAAAGCTCAAGCACATCATTTAAATTCTTCGGAATAATATACAATTCCCTTTTAAAATCGATGTATTTGGATGAATGCTCTAAATGTGATACAGTAATCTCAGAGTGCATACCATCCTCTTCATCTATCCTCAAATTACAGATGAATTCGATTACCTCTTTCGCATACTCTTGGTCTGGTCGGCTTGCGACTAGATGGGTGAGTTTGGCCAATCGAATCATATGGAGAGCCTCCTCTTCTGGTTTGGAGTTGGTTGTGCTATCGAGCGAGACAATGAACTCGTACCATGGTTTGTTGGTTTTGGCTAATTTATCAAAAATGGTAGGAGCCATTTGAGAGATTTGAAGATTTGAAGATTTCGGTTTTAGAGTTTTTTTTGGGCAAAAGGGGATTAATTTTTGCAGAGTATTTTGAGAACGAAGGGTTTGATAAAAATTGGCTTGAATGGCTTATTGGGGTATAAATAGTTTCGAGATCATGGGGAATCGCGTTGGTTAGGTGAAAAGCAATGGTTGAGATTAATCTCCGATTAATCGGGTATACGAACAGACGATCTCCGAAAAGTAAGCCGCCAAAAAATCCTCATTGGTCATTAATGTAACAGAGCATTAAATGACTGTTGACCTTCTTCGGAATTTCAAACGATCCCACCCAAAACATTCCTTAGGTGTTTTGTATTTATTGCAAATGATTACTGAGCTTTACTTAAGCAATAAATGAGTTGCATGAGTCATTACTTCTTCAGACTAATTTCCCTCTATCAGTCTTCTTGAAAGTCTTGACCTTGATAAAATGTCGAGATAATCTTGAAAATCTTGAAAGGGTTCAAGATAACAACGAAAGAATCTTGACCTTGATGAATCTGAGTTTCACGAGACTCGATTCGAATTTCCATTTTATCCTCGAGCTTCTCGAGAATTTAGAAAACTTCATGCATCCGAAAACCTTCAATTTTTCGATTTTACTCTAAACACCGGATCTAACATCCCTAATTCAACTAAAAGTTCCCCAAATCTTGATTCACCCAAGGTTTAGTCAAGATATCAGCTCTCTTATCATCGATGAATTTTTCTCCATCCTTATGTCCTTTTTCTCGACATGATCTCGATGAAGTGATGTCCGATATCGACATGCTTGCATCTGGTGTGCAATACCGAATTTTGTGAAATAGCAATGGCACTATTATTGTCACAAAATATTGGTACTTCATTAGGCTACAACTTTATAATCCCTTAATTATTATGCGAGCCAAAGAATGAAAGCACGCCAGACTTCACAGCCATGTATTCAAATTGATGGTCTTGGTTGCTCTTCGAGGTCTGTTTCTTCGAAAACCAAGATATCAGCTTACTTTCTAGAAATTGACAAGTTCTTGTAGTGGACTTCCTGTCAATCCTGCAACCTCCATAATCAGCATCTGAGTAACCAGATAATTCAAGGTTATCATCAGCTGGATACCATAATCCTCTATTCACTGTGCCTTTAAGATACTTCAAGATCTTTTGGCGACCTCCATGTGACTAGCCTTAGGATTAGCTTGGTATCTTGCACATATCCCAACAGCAAAATTTATATCCGGCCTACTTGTTGTGAGATAGAGCAATGATCCAATGATTCCTCTATAATCAGTATGACTCACTGATTTGCCTTCAGAATCAGGATCCATCTTGTAGTTAGTATTCATGGGAATCCTAACTGCATTGCAATCTGTACACCATATTTGGCAATCGGATCTCTCGGTGTACTTTGCACGGTTGATGAATATTCCTTCCTTTGATTGTTTCACTTGAAGACCTAGAAAGAAATTCATCTCTCCCATCATTGACATCTCAAACTTGCCTTTCATCAGTGTTGAAAACTTTTCACACAGCTGATGGTTTGGAGATCCAAAAATGGTGCATCAACATATATCTGAACCAGTAGGATATCTTCCCCCATCTTCTATCCTGAAGCGAGTTCTATCAACAAATCCCTTTGACAAAACCATGGTCGATGAAGAAACCGAGAAAGAGTATCATACCATGCTCTCGTGGTGCTTGCTTAAGACCATACAAAAAAGCTTTTTTCGAGCACAGAAACTTGGTCATTCTGCTTTGAAACCGTGAGGTTGTTCCACATAAACCTCTTCTTTAAGCACACCGCTCGGAAATGCACTTTTCACATCCATTTGATAGATCAGAACTTCATGTGGGCAGATATGCAAGAAACAATCGATGGCTTCTAGTCTTGCAACAGTGCAAAGGTTTCATCATAATCCAAGCCTCCTTTCTTGGGAATAACCTTGTACAACTAGCCTTGCCTTGTTTCTTACAATGTTGTTGTTTTCATCTCTTTTATTCTTAAAACCCACTTGGTTCCAATGACATTGTGCCTTTTCAGTCTATCTACTAGCTCCCATACTTCATTCCTTGAGAATTGATTTAGCTCATCTTGCATAGCAGTAATCCAATGAGAATCTTGTAGAGCTTCACCAATCTCGGTAAGTTCTTTCTCTCCGATAGGAAGCAGAATAGAATAGTGCACTCTCACCATGGAACCTTCTTGTTTTAACACCTTCGGTTAGATCACCCACAACTCGACTTGTAGGATGACTATCTAACCATTTCCTTCTTGATGTTCCCCCCTTCAAGATCCTCAACATTTGAAATGTTAGGTTCAGTTAATTCCAAGAAACTTCGAGAACAATAGAAAAGGAGAAAGAGAATCATCTTCCTCGGGGAATTCTATTCGAACATTGTCGAGACATTTGTTCTCCCTTGGTTGATAGATTCGAATTTTGCCTTAGTTTGTGACCACATCTTCATTGGCATCACATACACGAAGTCCGGATCGGTGTCTGCTCGATTGGTCACCTTTGGAGTGTTGGTTTTCCTGAGTCTCACCATCCTGAGTTCCATCCTGAACTTCTTTATCTGAGTCTGAGTCACTCCAATCATAGGATGTGACTGACTTCTTCTTTTCAGGTTCAGTGGATGATTTATCTTTCTGTTTCAGGCTTAATCTGGTGATCCTCTTAGTCAGTTCATCTGCATCATGTTCATGTTTCCTCTGAACACAAGTAGATTCATCAAAAACAACATGAGGTGTTTCCTCCACAATAAGAGTCCTACAGTTGTAAACTCTGAAAGCTTTACTGACTTCAGAATATCCTAAGAATATTCCTTCATCAGCTTTACTATCAAATGTTTTCAACTTATCTTTACCATTATTGTGTATGAAACACTTGCAACCAAACACACGAAAGAAAGAAACAAGAGGTTTCCTTTCATTCCAAAGCTCATAGGGTGTTTTGCCTTGACTCTTGGTCATCATGGATCTGTTTTGAGAGTAGCATGCAGTGTTGACAGCTTCAGCCCAAAACCTTTTAGGAATATCAACTTCAGCTATCATTGTCCTTGCAGCTTCTTTCAGAGTCCTGTTCCTTCTTTCAGCAACACCATTTTGTTGAGGGGTCCTTGCAGCTGATGTTTCATGTGAAATTCCATTTCTTTGCACAATAATCGATATGATATGATTTATAAATTCAGTTCCTTGTCGATCGATTTTGACCACACTCGATTTTTTTCTCAATCTTGAGCCTTTTCAAGAATTAAAGCGACTTTATCTCGAGTCTCTTTCTTACTGAGTAAGAATATGACCCAAGTATATCTTGAGTAGTCATCAACTACTACCAATGTGTATTTCCTGCCATTAGTGCTCACTGGTGTTATAGGACCAAAAAGATCCATATGTAGTAACAAAAGTATTCTGTCAGTAGAAACATCTACTTTACTTTTAAATGATGCTCTAATTTGTTTTCCTTTCTGGCACGCATCACAAATATGTTCCTTACTGAACACTTCATTAGGCAACCCTCTTACAAGAGCTAATCTTGCAAGCTTATTCGGGGTTTTGAAATTCAGGTGATTCATTCTTTTATGCCATAACCAACTAGTATCTGTGGAACTTTTAGCAACCAAACATGTATCTTTAGGAGTTGAAATCCAATCAGCAAGATACACATTTCCTTTTCTTGTACCAGTCAGTAATATTTTCTGTGTTGTATCATCTTTCACATAACATAAGTTCTTAGAGAACTCAACATTAAAACCCTTATCACAGAATTGGCTTATTGAAAGCAAATTATGCTTCAATCCAGATACATATGAAACACCATGGATATGAACTGAGTCGATTTCCAAAGTTCCATATCCTTCAGTCTATCCCTTGGAGTTATCTCCAAAAGTGATCTGTGGGCCTCGTTGTTCAACATAGTCACTAAGTATCTTCTTGAATCCTGTCATATGTCTTGAACATCCACTGTCAAGATACCATACATTGGGGGCCTTTTCATCTCTGCTCATCAGTGCTATGTGATCTTTAATCACCAAATTGCCTTGTTTTCCTCCGAAAAATGTATCAATTTTTAGGTACCCAATTTGTGTAGGGTCCTACAAGGTTAGATATACCTTTCGGAATCCAAATTTGCCTGACAACTCTAATCACTTTAGAGTGGCTAATTTGTCTTCCATAAACATCAACATACACATTTACTACTCTGGGTGCCTTAGCAGTTTTCTGTGTATGTGTGCTAGCTTTAGCATGAACATGGGCTTTTGAATATTTCTTTGGTTCAGGCCTTCTGTTCATTTGCTTTGGCTTCAGTGTAGCCGGTCTAAATCTTTGTTGACTCGGGTTCAGATAACCTTTACCCTTAGGCAAGTGGGGTTCGGGTTATGCATCTTGAAATCTGGTCTTTCGAAGATCTTTGAGGACTTGGTCTCTTCATTGAGAATGTCTCGCCTAGTGTTTCTCATCCGAGATTCCTCCGATGGTTCGATGTGGAGCCTTTCGGTTTGCATTCTTAGCCTGAGGCTTTGAAGTACTTGCCTGAAACTTTCCAACTGAGTGCTCAGGTTTTCTAGCCTTCACCGAGGTTTGGGCTTTCCCTACCGATCATTCCGTTTTTACTGAGACCATAGGTCTTTTTCCCTTGTCTACAACCTTGGGCATTTCTTGATTTTGAAGTGTAGGTGCCATTGTTTTACAAAGATTATCTTCTTGCTACTTGATGCGGATTCGATGACCTTGTGAGGTTCCCCGAATCTATCCCAATCCAGATTTTATAGTGGCGGCAGATCTCTCGTAACTCAATTTCATCTATTACTTTAGATGCAATATTCAATAGAGTTAACTTCTTCTGTGCACTATCCTCACAGTTCTGTAGAGTTTCATGCTTCTCAGAGAGGTCATTGAACTTAGTCCTGATTAACTTAATCTCTTCAGTGGATTTCTCTAGCTTTTCAGTAAGGGTCACTATCAACTTCTCTTTCTCTGAGAGTTGTACTTTCAGAACTTCCAGTTCATCAATAGCTCCCATTAATTGAGACGTGATTTCAGTTTTGCTACAGTCTTTCCATTTTATATTTTCAGCTTTCAGTTCCTTATTCTGCTCTTGAGTTTCATTTAGCAGTTCTTGTAAAACAGCATAGTCCTTCATCAGATTCTCAAAAGAATCCATCAAGTCAAATTGACTGTTTACAGTTGAACTTGGCAACTCTTGTGCTAGTGTAGGAGCAACAACAGAGAAAGAAGAGTTTACCTCCTCAATGGCCATTTGACAAATGTCATCACTTTCACTGTCTGAGAATATCTCATCTGAAGAGCTAGATCCCTCCTCAGAATGTTCTTCTTCTGCAACCATGGCCTTTTTGCTAGAGAACTTCTTGTCTCTTTTAGCTTGCCTTTCTCTTCTCTCCTTAGCACTCAGATCTGGACAATCATACTGGAAGTGACATTTCTTTTGGCAATTATAGCATCTGTTGGAATCATCATCCTAATCACTTTCTTCTTTGGACTTGGAGTCCTTCCTTTTGGATGAAGATCCCTCAGCTTTCAGATCCTTCTTCTTCTCAGTTGATCTGTCCTCAGGTTTCTTCTGGTACCTGTGATTCCTGTAATAACTTCTGTATTTTCCAAATCTACTATTAAGTCTTTCAAACCTCCTTGCCATCAGTGCTAGCTTTTCCTCAAGCTCATCCTGATTTTTGGCATGGGGGTTCTCAGACTCTCTAGTTTTACAGGTTTTATCTTTGGCTTTTAAAGCCACATTCTTACTAGATGATGAATCATCTTTACTGTCAGCCTTTTTTGGATTTCTTATCAATTACAAATTCATAGGCCTTCAGCTCAGAGAAGACTTGTTGATATGGCATTGAATTAATGTTTTTGGTGTTTTCAATCACTACTGCATGTATATCCCATTTCTTAGAAAGACCTCTAAGAATTTTCAATGCAATTTCTCTTTGTGGATATTTCTTTCCAAGTTCATTTAGATCATTCATAATACTAGTGAACCTGACTTCCAATTTGTCAATTGATTCACCTTCTTCCATTTTAAAACTATCAAACTTTCCTATTGCAACTGAAAGTTTGTTTTCCTTGATATGATCTGTGCCTTGGCACATTACAGCTAGTGTATCCCAAATTTCTTTGGCAGTATTGCAGTGAGAGATCATTCCCATCACATCATCATCAATTGTACTGTATAGTGTGTCTTTAGCAATGTAGTCTAGATTGACTAACTTTCTCTCCTCAGGAGTCAGTTGGTCATCAGACTTAGGAAATTCTGCTCTAGGTTCAATTCTCTCATCTTCTGTTCCTCTGGGATTCACCACAGTAAATTGGAATGGTCCTTGAGAGACCACTCTCCACATACGCTCATGTTTAGAATACAGGTGAGCCTGCATTCTTAGTCACCACAAATCATAGTTCTCCACTGAGAACATGGGAAGTTTCTTAGAAGACATTTTAATTGAGTCTTTTAAGAATTTCAGCAAATAAGATCAATTCAGATAGACCACAAGAATTTTTAGCAAATAAAACTTTGGTCAACAAAGCAGGTGGTCAAGTTGAACCACTGCTCTGATACCACTTGTTGGTCCCAGTGAAAACGAGTCTTACACGTGTATGGGGGGAATACACGTGTTCAGTGTTTTTAAAACTTTTTTCTTCTTGAGGTCGACTTGATTCGATAATCCTCAAGATTAGGTCCCGAGAAGCAAAAAATCACTCGAAGTCAAAGTCTCATCGAGATGTGATCCCGAAATGCTTTCGAAACCTCGATAATCCCAACTGAGTCCTGAGTGTCAGAGATCCTGAGTTGCTTGGATCAGATAACTAACTTACTGAACCCTCAGAAGAGTAAGTTCAGTTTGGTAACTATCTGTTCTAGCTACTCAGACGTGCGGAATGGTTGGCCCTTTAGTTTATTCTCGTTTTAAAGCTTTGCTGAAAACCTTCCTTTAATGGAATAGTGATTAGGTTGTGATTCAATTACATGCAACTTCCAGTGGATTGATTCCAACTGAAATACCAGTGAAAATATGTTTTCAAACTCGGTGATGCAAATTAAGCACGTATATAAAAGCAATAAAGAACACAACAATTATAGTGGTTCGAGAAATCAAGCTCCTACGCCCACTCTCTCGATCCTCGAGAAATTCACTAATCACTTCGAGAGCTTTTCGACTACCTCGCGTAGTTTACTTACTCAACTTCGGCCTGAGCTTTTACGGACTACTCCACGTAGTTTACTTACTCAACCCGACCTTGAGCTTTCTGACTACCTCCGTAGTTTACTTACTCAAACACAAACAAGCTTTCAGACTACCTCCGTAGCTTACTAACTTCTCCTCTAGAGCTTTCTGACTACTCCGCGTAGTTTACTAACTCTTTACAACTCTTCTCACCAACAAACACACTCCAACTACCTTCTCAAGGGTTTGGGGTTTCTCGGTTGGTTTCCAACTATGATGAGATATCCTTTACAATGAAGTACAATGCAAAGGGTTAGGATATCTCAACTAAGCTTCGGATATGTCTATCAAGCTAGGCATAGTTTAATGAGCTCTCTTCAATATAAAAGCACTTGGGAAATTCTATGTTTTTCGAGTGCTTTAACTTTGCGATAATAAGTTTGAGCTTCTTGAGTTGCTTATAAATTTTCCGTAACCTTACAATGTAGAGGGTCACCAGTATTTATAGGCATACACCAAGGTCACTCTTTGAAAACTATCCGTTGGAGAGATAACTTCGTGAGTTTCCTTTTATGGTGTGTGTGGAACGACTATATTTAGGGTTTGAAACTCCCTAACACGTTTTAGGCAATAGCCTTTCATGTAGCCGGTCTTCACTTTTTGCAGTCTGGAACTTTTATACTTGACATCTTTTTTCAAATGACACATCCACTTGTCGATTGTCGATATGGTACGATGTTGTCTTCCTCTTTTTGACTTTTTGTCTCGATTAAAGGTAGACACCTTCAACGGCTCTTTTTGTTACAAACTCGAGTTGATATAACCTTAACAACACTTGACTTAGTTCCTTTTATCTGCATTTGAATGTCTTGGCAAATATCTATTTTCTTAGGAATCGTGATCTTCTCAGTATTGCATCCTTCAGATAAATATATTCAATTGCCTCGGAACATTCGAGTTTATCTTGAGCATTGATGCATTCTTGAAGTCTTGATAATTCTTTACGTGCCTTGATATTCTTGATCTTGATCTTGATCTTGATCTTGTGTCTTGAGTCTTACGAGTCTTGAGGTCCGGAGTCTTGAGTCTTCTGAGTCTTGAGTCTTCGGAGTCTTCTGAGATATCTTGGCCCGATCTTGAGTCTTCATCTTGAGTCTTGATTCCTCGATTTCATCTTGAGTCTTGATATCTCGATTTCACCTTTGAGTCTTGATTCTCGATTTCATCTTTTGAGTCTTGAAAACCGATTTCATCTGAAACCGGTTTCTTGAAATCTATCTTGAGTCTTGAAAAATTGATTTCATCTTTGAAACTTGATTTCTTGAGAACCATCTTGAGTCTTGAAATTCTTGATCCTAATCTGATCTATATCTGCTGACTATACATTTTGCAGATATCATCCTGAATACTCTAAAACTTAATCCTGACTCAACTATCAAGATTATCCTGAACATGTCATACTCAGGGGTTTTTGGGATCTAATCAAAATCATATATCTCAATTAAATTCATCTCCCAACATGTTCAAACTACCACAAGTAGCTTACTAACTTCTTCTCTAGAGTTTTTCTGGCTAACTCACTGTAGCTTACTAGCTCTTTACAACTCCAACTCACCAACAAACACACACAAACTACCTTAACAAAGGGTTTGGGTTTTGGGTTGGTTTCCAACTAGGGTGAGATATCCTTTACAATAAGAACAAATGTAAAGGCTAGGATATCTCTACTAAGCTTTGGATATTTCTTATCAATCTAGGCTTAGTGAATGAGCTCTCTCTAATGTGAAACACTTGAGAAATTCTAGGTTTTTTGAGTGCTTCAATTTGCAATAATACGAATGAGCTCTTGAGTTGCTTTGAAATTTCCCGTAACCTCTCAATGTAAAGGGTCACTGGTATTTATAGGCAACTTCACCAAGGTCACTCTTGAAAAACTATCCATTGGAGGAGAGAGTATCAAGGGTTTCCTCTTCTGGTGTTTGATGAACGACTATATTTAGGGTTTGAATACTCCCTTGCATGTTTTAGGAAATATGCAGCCATGTAGCCAATCACCAATTTTTGCAGTCTGGAACTTAGTACTACTGACATGATTTAGGGTCCTGTAGCTTTCAGTGTCAGTAAAGTACAGTTTTGTCTTCCTCTGATTGGTTCTTGTCTTCAGTAAATGTAGACAAATAAAAAGGCTCTTTTTGGTCAGTCTCTCTGAATGAGACAACCTTAAACAACCTTTTGTTTTTCTCAGTTTTGTAATCTTCAGATAGATATTATTCAGTGCCTCTGAAATTCAGGTTATACTGAGTATTCAGTATCTTACTGAATCTTCAGTAATTACTGGGTCTTCAGTGTCTTCTGAGTCTTCAGTGACATACTGAGTCTTCAGTGTCTTCAGTGACATACTGAGTCTTCAGTGTCTTCAGCGACACACTGAGTCTTCAGTGTCTTCAGCAACTTACTGAGTCTTCAGTGTCATCAGTGACATACTGAGCCTTCAGTGTCTTCATTGACATACTGAGTCTTCAGTATCTTCAGCAGCTTACTGAGTCTTTAGTGTTCTTCAAAATCTAACCTGATCTATATCTGCTGACTATACATGGTGCAGATAACTTCCTGAACAATCTATACTGAATCCTGACTTATTCTATCAAGATTATCCTGAACATGTCATACTCAGGGGTTTTGGGATCTAATCAAAACTTCTTTATTAAATTCATCTCCCAACAATTTTCCCATTTTTGATGATGCCAAAACCATCTTGTTACATTTAAGAAAACCTAACCTATACTCAGGTTTCAGTTTTTCTATTACAAACCAAAATGAGAATTTTTCCCAACAATTTCCTTAATAATCAGGCATATCAAGACATGTAAAAAAGATAATGAGATATTATCTTTGAGCATAAAGATAAAATTTTCATTGATGTAAGATAAGAGTTACAGATTACAATGAAGAACAAAAACAACAGAATTTAAAACAGAAGTACAAAGTCTTCAATCTTCTTCAACTTCATCCTCTGGCACTTCCAGGTTGAACATCCCATAGTATCTCTTCTTCAGTTCATCCCTTGCTTTGATGATATCATGGTTGTTTCCTGTTAAGCCTAGTTGGATGGCATACTGAGCTATCTCCTGAGAAATGGCTGTTTCATTCACATAGCCATTCTCAAATCTAGGAGCTGGGTAAGTGTATGGACCAGGGGCTACTATCTGAGTATTTCCTTCATCTGCCAAGTTGATCCAACTTTGCAGGTACTTAGGATAGAATGTCAGTAAGTACTCAATGAAGGCTTCATTCATATCTGAGCTGCTCCCCCTCCATTCTCTCAGAATCTCATAATAGAACCAGAAGGTTCTCTTGATCTCTTCCCATGCATCATTGAACTGAATAGGCATCCACTTGTCAATGTGCGGCCATTTCTGAGTTTTTTCTGTACCCTTCCTTTTGCTCAAAAACTTTTTAAACCACTTCTTCTTTTCTGCTCTTATTCTTTCTTTCTCCTGATCAAAGGAACACCTGACACAGAAGCAGCAGTTTGAAGGGTTTTCAGAGTTTTCTTGGTATTGAAGACTTCTTTCCGAATTTCAGTTTCTTCTTTTTCAGCTTCTTCCTCAGATTCTTCAAAATCCATTATCAATTTCCTCTGAGTAGTCTTAGAAGCTTTAACTATTTTCTTCTTTTCTTGCTCCACAAATGCAACAGCCTTTCTCTTATCAGTTCTGACAAGATTTTCACTGGTTTTGCTTGTTTCAACCATCCTTCTAATACTCAGTTTCTCATAAATTACTTCCTGAGTGATCTGATCATTTGTCTGAGTGAAGGTAGGTTTCTCAGCTTCTTTGAACTTTAGATTCTCAGTGGCTTCAACCTCACTCAAGGCATCCAAAGTTTTCTTTCTTTCAGCTTCTTTTTGAGCCTTTCTCTCCAAGGTTTGTGCCAACAACTCACTTAATTTGCCACCAGGCCTTTCCCCCTTTTTGGCACCATACCTTGGGAGTAGTTGAGTCAGTGCAGTATCCATATGGTATTGCTCTTTGCTTATACTTCACACTTCCCCTGCCAACTGATCATGCTCATCCTCTAGCCTTCTCATGTAATTCTTAGCCATTGAGAACTCATCTGAAAGAGGTGCAAACTGATTTGAGAAGACATCATGCATCATCTCTGTCATCTTGGTCATGAGCATAGAGACCATTTCCTCAACAGCTATTTTGATCATCAGATCATTCTTCTCAATCAGCATGGCTTCAAGATAGGCAGTTCTTTCTTGATACATCTGCTTCATGTTGGCATTAAGCTCTGTATGTACTCCATCAATCTTTCCATCTAATGTAGCAATTTTACTTGATAGAGTTGTTTGAAGCGTATCAGATGATGAACTCAGGTTCTCCATTTTCTGATTTTGAGCAGCCAGAACTAACTCCATCTGAGTCATCTTGTCTGTGAGAATTGTTTGCAGCATGCTTGATGAAGAGCTTAGATTCTCAAGCTTTTGAGATTTACCTGCCAGTATCTCTTCCATCCTTGGCTCTATCTTCTTTAGCTCATCCAGGATTGGTGTGAAATCAACCACTAGAGTTTGTGCAACATTTTCCAACTGAGGTGGGTGCTCCAACTGAGCCTCAGTCTGCATATCATAAACCTCAGATTTAAAGCTAGGTACTTTAGTAACTTCGGCATAATGTATAATAGTGTCAAAAGGTACCTGAAGAGTGTTAACTTCAGTCTGAGGTTGTCTGATATCAGTTGGTTCAGCATCAGTATCTGTCCCCATCTGACTCTCAGTTTCCTTCTCTTTCTCAGCATCGGTCTGAGGTTCCTTCTCCCCCTCAGATTGTTTTTCAGCATCACCTTCCTTATCCTTATCTTTATTTTGATCATGAGAGCTGGAAGCATCTACTTCTTCAGTAGCTTTCTTTTCAGCTAGCTTCTTTTTCACCAGTTCATCGAAATCAGCAGCTTTCATTTTGAGCTTTGTCTTTCAGAATCCTGAAAACTCTGTCAACACAGCAGTTTCAGCATTCCACCAGTCCTCTCCTTTGAATGAGGCAATATTCAGCATTTCAGGAAATGATTGATTCAGAATGTACACAGTGGTTCTGAGTCGGAAGAAAAGATCCTGAAGGTCAGGATATGCGCTCAGCTCAGGTTACCTATCAAGAATGAATCGTTTCCCCTTGCTGTGCCACTCAGTTTCTTTGGCCTCTCCCTTCCTCAATTTTGGGCTTTCAGGAGCAGTTGGCTCGGATTGTACAAGTTCTAGTGTTAATGGATTGATAAATGGTTCAGTCAGGAGCGCATCCAAATTCAGCAATTCCTGAGGTTCAGATTGATCTGAAGTCTGAACAGGTCTTTCTTCAGTAGGAATCTGAGGTCCCTTGAAGATTTCCTAAGAGATTTTATCTGAGCTCAGAGAGGTTTCGAGTACCTCAGAAAAAACTTGTTCCTCAGTTTCTTGCTCCTGCACATTTCTCACAACCTGAGCAAGAACCTGAAGTGGAGATTTCAACCCTTGCTGGCCTTCAGGTTGAGTTTCTTCAGTTTCACTGACCTCCTCCTCAGTAATAGATTGAAGCCTTCTGCGCTTCTAAGGAGCCAGTGTTTTCTTCTTCAGTTTCTCTCCATTCTCTCTTTTAACTTGCATCAAGGCTTTCCCCCTGGCTTGTCTGGCTTCTTCAGCAGTCTCCTCCTGAGACTCAGAGTTTTTCTCTTTCTTTCCTCTCAAAGTCTTCTTTGTTGGTGGTTTGAACATGATTTTTGACTTTGGAAACGAAGTGGAATTGGCAAAGATGTCCTCCTCTTCTCTGCACACTTCCAAGATAAATGCAATCTTGGTTGCATGTAGAATCTTTCCTTTGATAACTACAGAGCCATTCACCTTCTGAATTTGTTTAGCTTGATCACTCACCACCTTGATCAAATAGTGCAACCAATTGAATGCCGTGGAAGGTGAATCTTCAATCGCCGCCATTAGCCTTAACTTAGGCGTGCTTATCTGTTCAAAACTACCAGATCTACTCATGATGCATTTCCTTACAATATCCAACAATACTCGATATTTAGGCTTCAAATGCCTCTTATTCAGAGTAGCTTCAAACTTTACTGGATGCTCTGTAATTTTATCCAAATATTCTTGTTCCCTACCCATCATATATACCGTAGGGTTTTCACCTCTATCACTTAACTCATACATGACATTTAGATTCTTAGGAATAATATATAATTCCCTAACAAAATCCACATATTTCGAACCATGCTCCAAATGCGAGACTGTAATCTGAGATTCTATGCAATTCTCATCATCTAACTGCATATTAGAGATAAACTCAATTACCTTTTTCGCATATTCGGCCTCTGGTTGATTCGCGACCAGGCATGTAAGCTTTGCCAAACAAATCATATGCAACGCCTCCACCTCGTGAGTTGTATTGGATGAGCTTTCTAGAGAAATGACATATTCGTACCAAGGTTTATTGGAAATGGCGAGTTTGTCGTATACATAAAGTGTCATTTTTGGAGAATTTCTGGTGAAGGGTTTTGAGATAGGTGAAAAATTTCTGGGCAATCGAGGGTTTCGAAGCAGAGTGTTTGTGAAGATGAAGGCTTTTTGGAATAGGGCTTTGAAGGAAATTCTTCCAATGGATATAGGATTTTGATTTATGGAAAATCGCGTAGATGAAGAAATCGACGGTTGAGATTAAAAACCGACTAAAACGGGTATATGAAAGGACGATTTTGCAAATAGTAAGCTGCCAATTTATCCCTATTGGTGATTAATGAACAGTGCATTTAATTACTGTTCCTGCAGACCATTGACTTTCCTTGTGTATTTCAAAAGTCCCGCCCAAATATTCCTTCAGGTGTTTTGTCATTTATTGCCAATGATTACTGAAATTCAGTTTAGACAATAAATGTGTTGCATGAGTCAATACTTCTTCAGACTAACTTTCTCCATCAGTCTTACTGAGTTTTGATTTTGATAAAATGTCAAGATAATAATCTTAATCTTGATCTTCGTGATAACCGAGTTTCCTAAGACTCGGTTTGATACTCTCAATTTTATCCTGAGTTTTTCAGTAACAACCTGAAAAACTTCATGCATCTGAAAACCTTCAATTTTTCAGATTTGCTTTATTCACCTGAATCCAACATACCTAATTCAACTGATAGTTCCCAAAATCTTGATTCAAATGAAAAGGTTTAGTCAAGATATCGACTCTTTGTTTATCAGTATGAATTTTCTCCATTCTGATGTCTTTCTTCTCAACATGATCTCTGATGAAGTGATGTCTGATATCAACATGCTTACATCTGGTGTGCAATACAGGATTTTGTGTAATAGCAATTGCACTATTATTATCACAAAATATTGGTACTCCATTGGCTATAATCTTATAATCCCTCAATTGTTGTCTGAGCCCAAAGAATGCATGCTGTGACTTCCTGCAGACCATGTATTTAGCCCAAGTAGTCTTTGGTTGCTCTTGAGGTTTGTTCTTTGAAAACCATGATATGAGTTTACTTTCAAGAAATTGACAAGTTTTTGTGGTAGACTTCCTGTCAATTCTACATCCTCCATAATCAGCATCTGAATAACCAGTTAATTCAAGGTTATCATCAGTTGGATACCATAATCCTCTATTCACGATGCCTTTAAGATATTTGAAATCTTTTTGGCGGCCTCCATGTGACTAAATTTAGGATTAGCTTGGTATCTTGCACATATCCCAACAAAGAAATGTTATATCGTGCCTACTTGTCATGAGATATAGCGATGATCCAATGATCCCTCTATAATCGGTGTGATTTATTGATTTGCCTTGAGATCGAGGATCCATCTTGTAGTTAGTATTCATAGGAATTCTAAGCGCATTGCAATCTGACACCATACTTTGCAATCAGATCTCTGGTGTATTTTGCTTGATTGATGAAAATTCCTTCCTTAGTTTGTTTCACCTAAAGTCCAAGAAAGAAATTCATCTCCCCCATCATTGACATCTCAAACTTTCCTTTCATCAGGGTAGAAAACTTTTCACACATCTGATGATTTGGAGATCCAAATATGATGTCATGTACATAAATCTGAACAAGTAAGATGTCTTTCCCATCTTCTATCCTGAACAAAGTCCTATCAACAGTTCCTTTGAAAAAACCATGGTCGATGAAACCGAGAAAGGGTATCATACCATGCTCGGTGCTTGCTTAAGACCATACAAGGCTTTCCTCGAGCACTCAAAACTTGGTCATTCTGGTTCAAACCGGAGGTTGTTCCACATAAACCTCTTCCTTAAGCACACCATTCAGAAATGCACTTTTCACATCCATCTGATAGACTCTGAATTTCATGTGGGCAGCATATGCAAGAAACAATCTGATGGCTTCTAGTCTTGCAACAGGTGCAAAGGTTTCATCATAATCCAAGTCTTCTTCTTGGGAACAACCTTGTGCAACTAGTCTTGCCTTGTTTCTCACAATGTTGTTGTTCTCATCTCTCTTATTCTTGAACACCCACTTAGTTCCAATCACATTGTGCCTCTTAGGTCTATCCACTAGCTCCCAAACTTCATTCCTTGAGAACTGATTCGGCTCTTCTTGCATAGCAGTAATCCAAAATGAATCTTGTAGAGCTTCTTCAATCTCAGTAGGTTCTTTTTCAGATAGGAAGCAGCAGAACAAAGCACTTTCTCCATGGAACCTTCTTGTTTTGACACCATCTGATAGATCACCCACAATCTGACTTGTAGGATGACTATCCAACCACTTTCTCCTGGATGTTCCCCCTTCAGTAGTATCCTCAACATCAGAAATGTTAGGTTCAGGTAGTTCATTAAATTCAGGGAACAACAGAAAAGGAGAAAGATAATCATCTTCCTCAGGGGAAATTCCATTCAGAACATTGTCAGAGACATTTGTTCCCCATTAGTTGATAGATTCAGAGTTTGCCTCAGCTGTGACCACATCTTCATCGGCATTACATACCTAAGTCTGAACTGGTGTATGTTTAGATTGGTCAGCTTCAGTGTGTTGGCTTTCCTTCAGTAGAGAATTTCCATCCTGAGTCTCACCATCATGAGTTTTTCCATCCTAAACTTATTTGTCTGAGTCTGATTCACTCCATTCATAAAAAGTGACTGACTTCTTCTTTTCAGGTTCAGAGGATGTTTTATCATTCTTTTTCAGGCTAAGTCTGGTGATTCTCTTGATTAGTTCTCCTGAGTCATGTTCCTGTTTCTTCTGAACACAAGTAGATTCATCAAAACAACATGAGGTATTTCTTCCACAATAAGAGTCTTACAGTTGTAAACTCTGAAGGCTTTACTGACTTCAGAATATCCTAAGAATATCCCTTCATCAGCTTTGCTATCAAAAGTTTTCAACTGATCTTTACCATTATTGTGTATGAAACACTTGCAACCAAACACAATTTTTCCTTGGTTCTTGGTCAGCATGGATCTGTTCTGAGAGTAGCATGCAGTGTTGATAACTTCAGCCCAAAATCTCTTAGGAATATCAGCTTCAGCAATCATTGTCCTTGCAGCTTCTTTCAGAGTTCTATTTCTTCTTTCAGCAACACCATTTTGTTGTGGGGTCCTTGCAGCTGATGTTTCATGAGCTATTCCATTTGCTACACAATAATCAGATATGATATGATTGATAAACTCAGTTCCTTTATCTGATCTGATTTTGACCACACTCAGATTCTTTTCAGTACTGAGCCTTTTCAGTAGTTCAGGCAGTTTTGTCCGAGTCTCTTTCTTACTGAGTAAGAATATGACCCATGTGTATCTAGAGTAGTCATCAACTACCACAAGTGTGTATTTTCTGCCATTAGTGCTCACATGTGTTACTGGACCAAAGAGATCCATATGTAACAGTTGTAGTATTCTATCAGTAGAAACATCTACTTTGCTTTTGAAAGATGCTCTGATTTGTTTTCCTTTCTGACAAGCATCACATACATGATCTTTACTGAACACTTCATTGGGTAACCCCCTTACAAGTGCTAATCTTGCAAGTTTGTTCAGGGTTTTGAACTTTAAGTGATTCATTCTTTTGTGCCACAACCAACTGGTATCAGTGGAACTTTTTGCAACCAAACATGTATCTTTAGGAGTTGAACTCCAATCAGCAAGATACACATTTCCTTTTCTAGTACCAGTCAGTAAAATTTTCTGTGAAGTATTGTCTTTTACATAACATAAGTTCTTTGAGAACTCAACACTGAATCCTTTGTCACAGAATTGGCTGATAGAAAGCAAGTTATGCTTTAGACCAGACACATATGAAACACCATGGATATGAACAGAGTCAACTTCAAGAGTTCCATATCCTTCAGTTTGTCCTTTGGAATTGTCTCCAAATGTGATTTTAGGGCCTTTTTGCTCAACATAGTCAGTGAACATCCACTGTCCAGATACCATACAGTAGGAGCCAATTCATTTCCACTCATCAGTGCTATGTTGTCTTCATTCAGCTCAGTGCCCTTGTCTTTCACCTGAAAAACAGATTAGTTCTTAGGTAGCCATTTGGTGTAGGGTCCTACCAGGTTAGCTGTACCTTTTGGAACCCAAAACTGCCTAATAACTCTAATTACTTTAGAGTGGCTGATTTGTCTCCCATACACATTCACCACCCTAGGTGCCTTGGCAGTATCCTGTGTATGAGTGCTAGACTTAGCATGAACATGAGCCTTAGAGTTCTTCTTGGGTTCAGGCCTTTTGTTCAAGTGCCTTAGCTTTTGTGCAGCTGGTCTCTGTCTCTGCTGACTTGGGTTCAGGAATCCTTTACCCTTAGGTAAGTGGGGTTTAGGTTGCATGTACTGAAATTGGGGTCTTTCAGTAATCTGAGGACTTGGTCTTTTCAGTTGAGAATATCTCTGCTGAGTGTTTCTCTTCTGAAAATTCCTCTGATGGTTCAGTGTAGATCTCTTTAGGTTGGTATTCTTAGCCTGGGGCTTTGAAGTACTGGCCTGAAAATTTCCTACTGAGTGTTCAGGTTTCTAACCTTTTCCTGAGGTTTGGGCTTTCTTCCCTGAACCTTCAGTTTTTCTGAAACCATAGGTCCTCTACCCTTGTCTAAAACTCTGGGCAGTTCTTCAGTAAGAAGATTAGATGCCACTAGTTTAACAAAGACAGTCTTGGTGCTACTAGAAGCAGCATTCAGAAGATCTTGTGAGGTTCCCCCTGGAATGTATCCCAATTCAGCTTTTATAGTTGCAGGTCTTTGATAACTCTGAATTTCATCTATCACTTTAGATGCAGAATTCAATAGAGCTAACTTTCTCTACGCACTATCCTCACATTTTTTTAGAGTTTCATGCTTATCAAAGAGGTCATTGAACTCAGTTATGATAAGCTGAATCTCTTTAGTGGATTTCTCTAATTTTCCATTCAGGATCTCTATCACCTTCTCTTTTTCTGAGAGTTGTACTTTCAGAACATCCAGTTCATCAGTAGTTCCCATCAATTGAGAAGTGATCTCAGCATTTTTAGAGTCTTTCCACTTCAGATTCTCAGTAGTCAGTTCCTTGTTCTGCTCTTGAGTTTCAGTGAGTAGTTCTTGTAACACAGAATAGTCCTTCATAAGATTCTCAAACGAATCCATCAGGTCAAAGTTATTGTTTACAGTTGAACTTGAGAACTCATGTGCTTGTGTAGGAGCAACAACAGAGATAGAATAATTTACCTCCTCCACAGCCATAGGACAGATATCATCACTTTCAGTATCTGAGAAAATTTCATCTGAGGAACTGGAACCTTCTTCAGAATGTTCTTCCTCTTCTACAATCATATCTTTCTTGCTATAGATCTTCCTGTCTCTCTTGGCTTGTCTTTCCTTTCTTTCTTTAGCACTCAGCTCATGACAGTCATATTGGAAGTGACCTTTCTTTTGACAGTTGTAGCATCTGTTGGCATCATCATCCTGATCACTTTCCTCATTGGTCTTGGAGTCCTTCTTTTTGGATGAGGATCCTTCAGCTTTCTGGTCTTTCCTTTTCTCAGTGTATCTGTCCTCAGCTTCTGAGTCTCTCTTGTACCTGTGATTCCTGTAATATTTCTTATATTTCCCATATCTGCTATTGAGTCTTTCAAACCTCCTTGCCATCAGTACTAGCTTATCCTCCTGCTCATCCTGATTTTTGGAAAGTGAGTTCTCAGACTCTCTAGACTTACAGGATTTCTCCCTTTGAAAGCCACATTCTTGCTAGATGAAGAATCATCTTTGCTGTCAGATTTCTTAGTTTTCTTGTCAATCACAAACTCATAAGCTTTCAGTTCAGAGAAAACTTGTTGATATGACATGGAATCAATATTTTTGGTGTTTTTAATCACCACAGCATGTATATCCCATTTTTTAGATAATCCTCTAAGAATTTTCAGTGCCACTTCTCTCTGTGGGTATCTTTTCCCAAGAGCACTTAGATCATTCATGATGCTAGTGAATCTGACCTCAAGTTTGTCAATGGATTCACTATCTTCCATTTCAAAGCTATCAAACTTTCAAATAGCAACAGAAAGTTAGTTTTCCTTTATATGATCCGTGCCTTGACACATAACAGCAAGTGTGCCCCATATTTCTTTTGCAGTTTCACAGTGAGAAATCATCCCCATAACACCATCATTAATAGTGTTATACAAAGTATCTTTAGCAATGTAGTCCAGATTGACTAACTTTCTCTCATCAGGAGTAAGTTGATCATCAGACTTTGGAAATTCATCTCTGGGATCATTCCTCTCGATGATCGATGATTACGGGATTCGCAAAGATAAATTTGAATGGTCCTTCAGAAACCACTCTCCACATTCTTTCATGTTTTGAATACAGATGAGCCTGCATTCTCAATCTCCATAGGTCATAGCTCTCAACAGAGAACATAGAAAGTTTCTTAGAAGGCATGATGACTGAGCCTTGTAAGATATCAGCAAACAGATCTATTCAGTAGACCACCAAAGTCTTTCAGCAAAATAGACTATGGCTACCAAAGCAAGTGGTCAAAATGAACCACCGCTCTGATACCACATGTTGGTCTCGGTGCTAACGAGTCTCACACGTATATGGGGGGGGAATACACGAGTTCAGTGATTTTTAAAACTTTTCTTTCACCGAGGTCGGATGGGTCGAGTTATCCCCGATGATTTTGCCTCGAGAAGCACGGGATTGCCCCGAGTCAAAGTCTCTTTGAGACAATGATCCCGAAATGCTTTCGAAGCTTCAGATAGCCTGGCCGAGCACTGAGTTTATCGGAGATCCTGAGCTTTTGATCGAGATAATTATCTTCTCTGAACCCTCGGTGAGAGTTAGTTCGGTTTGGTAACTATCTGTTCTAGCTACTCAAGTGTCTTGGAATGGTTGGCCCTAAGTTTATACTCGTTTTTAGCTTTCTTTGAAAATCTTCACTTCAATAAAACAATTGATTAAGGTTGTGATCAATTTGATGCAAGTTCGATGGATTGGTTCCAATCGAATATCGATGAACTATGCTTTCGAAGAAAAACATGCAACAAATAATAATGCAAAGATGAAAGCAAAACAACACAAAGAATTATAGTGGTTCGAGAGACTCAAGCTCCTCCACTCACTCTCTCGATCTTCAGATAAATTCCTTAACCACTTCCTAAAGCTTTCTGGCTAACTCAATGTAGCTTACTCACTTTTCTACCTTGAGTTTTCTGGCTGACTCATTGCAGCTTACTAACTCAAACACACACAAGTGTTCAGACTACCACAAGTAGCTTACTAACTTCTTCTCTAGAGTTTTTCTGGCTAACTCACTGTAGCTTACTAACTCTTTACAACTCCAACTCACCAACAAAACACACACAAACTCCCTTAACAAAGGGTTTGGGTTTTGGGTTGGTTTCCAACCAGGGTGAGATATCCTTTACAATAAGAACAAATGCAAAGGCTAAGATATCTCTACTAAGCTTTGGATATTTCTTATCAATCTAGGCTTAGTGAATGAGCACTCTCCAATGTGAAACACTTAGGAAATTCTAGGTTTTTCGAGTGCTTCAATTTGCAATAATACGAATGAGCTCTTGAGTTGCTTTGAAATTTTCTGTAACCTCTCAATGTAAAGGGTCACTTGTTTTTATAGGCAACTTCACCAAGGTCACTCTTGAAAAACTATCCGTTGGAGGAGATAGTATCAAGGGTTTCCTTTTTTGGTGTTTGATGAACGACTATATTTAGGGTTTGAATACTCCCTTGCATGTTTTAGGAAATATGCAGTCATGTAGCCAATCACAAATTTTTGCAGTCTGAAACTTAGTACTACTGACATGATTCAGGGTCCCAATACGCTTTTTAGTGTCGATGAAAGTACAATGTTGTCTTCCTCTGATTGGTTCTTGTCTTCAGTAAATGTAGACAAACAAAACGACTCTTTTTGGTCAATCTCTCTGAATGAGACAACCTTAAACAACACTTAGACTTAGTTCCTTTTGTCTGCATATGAATGTTTTAGGCAATATCCATTTTTCTAAATGTTTGCATTTTTCTCAGTTTTATAGTCTTCAGATAGATATTATTCAGTGCCTCTGAACATTTAGGTTATACTGAGTATTCAAAGATCTTCTTGAATCTTCGGTTATTCTTTGGGTCTTGATTATCTTCCGAGTCTTCGATGTCTTGATGACATACTAAGTCTTGATGTCTTCAAATGACATCTTGAGTCTTCGGTGTCTTCAACACCTAATCGAGTCTTCGATGTCTTCGGCAGAACTTCTTGAGTCTTGATGTCTTGATGACATCTTGAGTCTTGATGTCTTGATGACATCTTGAGTCTTGATATCTTGACGACTTCTTGAGTCTTTAGTGTTCTTCAAAATCTAACCTTGTCTATATCTGCTGACTAAACATGGTGCATATAACTTCCTGAACAATCTATACTGAATCCTGACTTATTCTATCAAGATTATCCTGAACATGTCATACTCAGGGGTTTTGGGATCTAATCAAAACTTCTTTATTAAATTCATCTCCCAACATGACTATTGTAATTGGTATCACTAGTGGTAGACAGTCTCTCGTAAACACAACCAAAGGTATTAGTTGACTATTGTAATTGGTATCACTACTGGAATGTCGTCTCTCGTAAACACATCCAAAGGTATTAGTTGACTATTGTAATTCTGTATCACTAATGGTAGATGGTCTCTCGTAAACACATCCAAAGATATTAGTTGACTATTGTAATTGGTATCACTAATGGTAGATGGTCTCTCATAAACACATCCAAAGATATTAGTTGACTATTGTAATTGGTATTACTAATGGATCATAACTGCATCCAATGGTATTACTTGACTATTGTAATCGGTATCACTAATGGAATATCGTCTCTCATAAACACATCCAAATGTATTAGTTCGGTATTGTAATTGGTATCACTAATGGTAGATGGTCTCTCGTAAACACATCCAAAGGTATTAGTTTATTATTATAATCGGTATCACTAATGGAATGTCGTCTCTCGTAAACACATCCAAAGGTATTAGTTCAGTATTGTAATCGGTATCACTAATGGAATATCGCCTCTCGTAAACACATCCAAAGGTATTAGTTCGGTATTGTAATTGGTATCACTAATGGTAGATGGTCTCTCGTAAACACATCCAAAGGTATTAGTTTATTATTGTAATCGGTATCATTAATGGAATGTCGTCTCTCGTAAACACATCCAAAGGTATTAGTTGGCTATTGTAATTCGGTATCACTAATGGAATGTTGTCTCTCGTAAACACATCCAAATGTATTAGTTGACTATTTTAATCGGTATCAGTAATGGAATGACGTCTTTCGTAAGCACATCCAAAGGTATTAATTGACTATTGTAATCGGTATCACTAATGGAATGTCGTCTTTCATAAGCACATCCAAAGGTATTAGTTGACTATTGTAATCAGTACCACTAATAAAATGTCGTCTTTCATAAGCACATCAAAAGGTATTAGTTGACTATTGTAATTGGTATCACTAGTGGTAGACGGTCTCTCGTAAACACAACCAAAGGTATTGGTTGACTATTTTAATCGGTATGACTAATGGAATGTTATCTCTCGTAAACACATCCAAAGGTATTTGTTGACTATTGTAATTATGTATCACTAATGGTAGATGGTCTCTCGTAAACACATCCAAAGATATTAGTTGACTATTGTAATTGGTATCACTAATGGTAGATGGTCTCTCATAAACACATCCAAAGATATTAGTTGACAATTGTAGTTGGTATTACTAATGGATCATAAACGCATCCAATGGTATTACTTGACTATTGTAATCGGTATCACTAATGGAATATCGCCTCTCGTAAACACATCCAAAGGTATTAGTTCGGTATTGTAATTGGTATCACTAATGGTAGATGGTCTCTCGTAAACACATCCAAAGGTATTAGTTTATTATTGTAATCGGTATCACTAATGGAATGTCGTCTCTCGTAAACACATCCAAAGGTATTAGTTGACTATTGTAATTCGGTATCACTAATGGAATGTCGTCTCTCGTAAACACATCCATAGGTATTAGTTCAGTATTATAATCGGTATCACTAATGGAATGTCGTCTCTCGTAAACACATCCAAAGGTATTTGTTGACTATTTTAATCGGTATCAGTAATGGAATGTCATCTTTCATAAGCACATCCAATGGTATTAGTTGACTATTGTAATCGGTATCCCTAATGGAATGTTGTCTCTTATAAACACTTCCAAAGGTATTGTAGGTCCCGAATGGGTTTCGTGAGGGCAGAAGTCTAGAGGGGAAGGGTGAATAGACTTCTGAAAACTTTTTCGTGCAGATCAGGTGTGATTGTAGTTTGCCTTATCGAGTCTTGGTGAATCGGTTTGATCGATATCCCACTTTCTTGATCGCTTGAGGCGTGTCGATTCGGTTTCTATCAGTTTAACTGAATGTGCGGAAGCTAGTTAATACCCGTGTGAAAAACTAGTTTTATCAAATCAGATTCTCAAGTCTGTTTTCAATCACCGACTAAGTCATCAAATCCGACGATCGGTTGCTTGGTGCAAACTGATATTAACTCAGAATATGTATGTAGTTTTAAGCCTGGTTGTGTGCAATAATGTAAAGCAGTAAAGAGCAAATGCACACAAGATTTTTATAGTGGTTCGGACAACCAGTCCTACGTCCACTCTTCCCTATCACAAGGGGCACCAACTTAACCGGCTGTACTTAGTTTAACGTGTTAGTCCAACACCCAACAGATGTTTACCGAGTTCACACTCAACCGATCCCAAAAATCAGAACTAGAAACCCTAGTCTAAAATCTTGCAAAACAAACTTAACCTAACTTTTGGGTTTGGGTAAAGATTTGTTGTTGTTCCAACTGGAAATCTATCCTAGTGTTTATGTAGCCAAAAGCTAGAGGATGAGATTTCTATGCTAAGAACAATGGGATGAACACTTAGAAATATTCTTCAAATTTGTGTTCTTCGTGCGGAAATTTTGCTATAGGTTGAGCTTCTTGATAATTTTCGTGTCTTCACTCTGAAGAGCAATCCCATATTTATAGACCACGAAATCAAAGAGCCGTTGGAGAGCAATTTGAATTTTCGGCTATATTTAGTAGGTTTGCAGGATTTGATGTGACGTGCTTCCAGGAATGGCATGGCCGAAAGCGTGAATAGTTGTCCTTTATAGTCGTTTGACTCTGCAGCGCCGAATCCCGCATTGTCAGCTCCGTGCATACGTGTCTTGTTCTCATTGGTTAACAAGTACACTTTTCAGTGTTTGTTCTACCAACTAAGGTTGACATTCTCTTTGTTCAGATCAACAACGTATGACTGGTGTAACATCAGTTGACACTGGTGTGGTGACTTGATCGATTCTGGCCGATCGATCTACTGATAGAGTCTTCTGATGCCAGTTGTCTTAGCTTCAACTAGCAGACTCGACTGATGTAGGTCATCTGGTCTTCTGATCTGGATCTTGATCTTCTGGTAGTCTTCTGATCTTCAGGTCTTCTGAGCTATTGGCTTCATGTATTCACCTGATCATCTGATTAACTGATCATTCGACTAACTGACCTGACTTATACATATTGAGTTCCCCCTCAATATGTGACCTACCTTATACGTCTCCTAACCTGATTCTAAGACATCAGTCAGCTAACAGGTCTGACTGGTCCTATTACAAACTGTTTTGGAACTTCCATCAAAACTAAATACAAATTTCCCAACAATTTTTCCCTTTTTGATGGAACCAAAACATATAATCAGAAAAACAGATAACCATGCGAAATGTAAAAACATAAACAACAGAAATCAGAAGACAATGAGATGTTGTCTTAAGATCAGAAAGGTAACTTGTTTTATAAGATATGACGATTACATGTACAAATTTTACCTTTCACCTGATCTAAGACATCTTCTGATTCCTTCAATAGGCAAACTTCTGAAGACTTTCTGGAATGTTGAAAATCTTGTACATTCTCTGCAGCAGGTCTCCAATCTTTCACTCTCAATAATGTCTCCTCTCTTAGCAAAATCATAGAAGAGTTGTTTGAATCCAATTGGGTCAAGAGAGTTATCAGCTCTGAGTGGTGGAGTCATTGTCTGAAATTTGGGTGCAGAGGGAGTTAATGACATGGTTTTTCCTTCATGCATCACCACTTTGAAGAATTTGGGATGTTTGATCTCCAGCCAGTTTTGAAACTCAGCATCAAATTCACCCTGATTTGCATATTCTGGTATCTTCTGAATAACGTAGACGTCGCTCAGCCAGTCAATTTTAATCCTTGTCCATTCAGGAAGCAAGTCTCGTCTGGCCACCAGAATGCTTTCAACTTCCGCAGGGAAAGCTCTCTCTTCCCAATCTACTTCTTCTGCTTCTGCTGCCATCTTAGATTTCCTTTTGACATATCTTTGGTCCAGACCGGCAGCTTCAGCAAGCTTCTTCTTCTTGATAGCTGCTTCAATGACCCCACGCCTCATTAGTTGTTCTTCTTTATCAGCATCTGATGTCTGGAACTGAGTCTAGGTCACAATTGGCTTCTTGATTTGCTTCTCAGCTTTCTTGCCTTTCCGCAGTTGTCTTTCTTCAGAAGTGTCTTCTCTCTGCAGCTTCTTTGCCAACTCGAGACTTTTCGCCTGATCCTCCTGATCAAATCTTTTCTGTGCAGTTGACGAGAAGTCTTCAATCTTGTCCACCCTGGAAACAACTTCAGACAGAGCTGTCTTCTGCTTATTGATTTCTTTTCCCTGAGCCTCGATCTCCTTGTTGTGTTGATCTACAGATTGTTTTAGTTCAGCAGTAGGAGCGATCTCAAAATGGGTGACTTCAGAAGGAGTGGCATCAGACGGAGTGACCTTAGGTAAACCAGAGTGGGTCACTTCTGATAAATCAACAGTTACCATCTGCAGCTGTTTTTCCGTCTGCATCTGTTTTTCTTTATCTTGTCCTTCCCCCTTTTTGGTTGCATCAAAAAGGTGTGACAATTTGAGATGCAAGGCCTGAAACTGACGTGTTATCTCCTCCTTAAGTTCTTCCACAACAAGAGGAGTGATCTGAACATTTGCAAAAGTAGTTGCAATACCTAGGAACCTATTTAATCCAAATTCAATTACTTTCTTGGCCTGAGTAATAGATTGATCAAATCCTTTTCTGCTATTGTCCAGACACGAATCAGTCCGTTCCAAGGATCCCCAGACACTTACCAAGAGAACCTGTGTCTCTCCAAGCATATCAGTCTGGATCCTCATCTTGTCAGCAATAGGGTCAATTCATTTTGTTACCGATTCAAGAATAGAATCGTGCATATTTGTGATCATTTTGACAGTTAACTTCCTCTCAATGTCAACTAGGTTTGAGATCTGGTCAACAGTTAACTTCCTCTCTTTGTCAATGAGGTTGCTCTGTGCTTCTTCAAATTTATGCATCAGATTTGCAGCAAGAGTCGTAAGTTGTGTATCAACTGAAGCTTGTACCCCATCTTGCATTGCTTTTACCCCATCTTGTATTCTCGCAGAAATTAGATCTAGGATATCAGCACTTAGCACAATAGTCTGACCAGATGTTGAAACCTCGCCTGGCTGGGTCTCATCTGCAGCACCCATACCTGGTTCATCGGTAGGTTGCTCATACTCAGTATAAGCATAAGTATCATAACCCGTTTCTTCTTCTTCTTCAGAAATACCCAACATCTGGTGCACCAGCCATCTGATATCAACATCTGTAGCCAGTTCGGCTGTGCTGGATACACCGACATTCTACTTCGCCTTCTTTTCCAGGTCAACAATGTAATCAGAGTCCAAGGCATTCATTAAAATTAGGAAGTCTTCAATATCCTTGAGTCTGATGTTCCTCTAGAAGATAATCTCCTCCATCTGCTGTCTGATCCCAATATGATCAATGAGTTTAGGAAAGTGCTCGTCCAGATAGGCATTCACCTGTCGCCGTAGAAAATACACCGTAGAGTGTTCTTGTACAGGTGATTCGAGGAGGGTCCTCTTGTTGAAGGGATTATGAGACATGGAGACATACATGTCTGTGATCTCAGCAACATTTTGCTCCTTCCGAGCGAGTTCCAAAACAGGTGTTGGAGGGTTTTCTGGTTGACTGGTTGAAGGTTGATCGGGCTGTGGTTCTGATGTTGAAGTTATTTTGGGAGAGGGGGTTCGAGAGGGAGAAGGGGTAAACGGTTTCCCAGTGGAAGGTTCAGTTGAAGGTGGTTGTCTAGTTGATGGTTCGGGTGAAGGTGAAGTTCTTCTGGTTAAGGGTTCAGGTGAAGGTGATTTTGAAGATGAGGTGGGTGAAGTGGGGCAGTAGGTGGTTTCATGCCCTCTGAAAAGAGAACTTATGTGAGCTGAGTCTAATGGTTCAGAATCAGACTGATTCTCTTCAGATTGTACATCAGTTCCACGGGTGTCCACCTGAACTGGGTTTTCCACCAGCATTAACTCTCGGCCTGATTCTTCAGGTTGATCTTCGTCTGATTCCAGAATTTCAACATCACTTCCTTCATCTTGAACACCTTCTTAGGCAACATTGTAGTAAGTGTTTTCTGACGTTTCGCACCTGCATCAGAATGCTTACTCACAGCCTGCTTCCTCTTTCTCGTTCCTCTCTTAGATGGAGCTTTGCCTTCAGGATTTTTAGGCTTCGGCACATATGGTGTTAGATCATCATCAGATAATCCAGATATTGCCCCATCCTTGTAAAGCAAGGCTTTGAATTTCTCCACATAGTGCTTCTGCCCATTTTGTGACCAAGGATAGTCACTGGGAAGCTTATCAGCCAGAATTATAGACACCTTGTGAATATTACTAATATTCTTGGTCAGCTTCACTCGATTTTCTTCATCTGTGGCAAACTTATCAGTTTCCTGCAACAGACGATGCTTGAATAACCCCATCCAATTCATATCTGGGGCTCTCTCAATGATTGCGGCCATAACATGCTGCTTTTGCTGGGTTAGAGCATCTAGGCTGAAAGAGATCCCAAAAATGACTTTCGAGACAATTTCGAAAAGCAATCTATACTTCCTTCGGACGTAGGGAACTTTGACATGTGTGAGCTGATTGATGTTCCCAGGTCTCAACAATACTTTCTGCAGATACTCCTTATCTGACATTCCAGCAGTGAACTCATCAGGGTATTTCTTGCCCATTTGAAGACCAAAGATTCTTCTGGGATCATCGTTGGAGACATCGATCTTGGTCCTTCCAACGAATGAGAATAGTTCTTTGTTGTCCGACTCCTTTAGTCTTCTCAAGAATTCCAATGATTCAAACACATGGACAGTTTCCTGATGGCGATAGCAAAATTGATCAAGTCCACAGGCTCTTAAGCATTCGAGTATCTCCCTTGATTCTGGATCATTTGTTGAAAATGACATACTTCTCATCAATGACATTTTTTAGCATAGAGGCATAGTCACAAGTTTCCGATAGCACTATTGACGATTCCATTTTATGAAATCATAAACAAGCATACAAAGTGAGTGTTATGTGAAACAACATAATCAATCACACATTGTTATTCATAAAAGAGTAATTTTGCGAATTAATACACATGAATATCTATCCCCAATATGCATATAGTTTATGATGTATATAGAAATGACAATGACTGATTTAAAAACCATTTGATCATGATTAACAGTAATACACACAATTTCTATACACTGATCATTATATGATATTAAGGAAAATAACAGGATGAGTAAGTTACCAGAAAAGCGATATGAGAGTAGATAGATTAATCGCTTGAATATTTTGAATGTTTAAGAGAATTTTCTGGAACTGAAATTTACGGTTTTTAGAAAGTATGAAATGCGAAAGGCTTTTCAGAGAAAAGGTATTTAGGGTTTTAAAAGATGGGAGGGAAACATTTTGCACGATTATTTTTGAAGGTACTTGAGTGTCCTTGATTTAAGTGGACCGTTAAGATTAAAGTGGTTGAAGAGCAATTCAATCGTGCGGTTAAGGATTTAAACCGGCAGACTTTTGGACTTAAAGGTTCGAAATAAATGCATTTAATACACAAGCTCAGCGTCCGCATTTAATGTTTGCAGGCATGACATCATAAAGTAATGTGAACAGTAATAGCTAACATAGAATAGGTATGAAGATAAATCAGAAAATGTATCTGACTGACTGATATTGTAATCAGTCAGTTACCACTGTTGATCTTATCTGGTTGACCTGATTACTGTTGACCTTACTGATGTTGCCTAAACTATAGTATTTCCCAACAATGTCCCACTTATCTGATCAGTTTTCTGATGAGGCAAGCTGATCAGATGACGTTCCCTTTTCAACCGTTATCTATGAACAACTCTTTGACTGATCCTTTCTGATCAGTTGAGATACCATATCCAAGTGATCCTTCTTATCTGATCAGTTTTCTTTGGATCCATCGTGATCAACTCTTGACTTAGGTCAAGTCTTGGAATGTGCGCTCCTGCCAGAACTTAGTTCTTGAGGAGTCAAAGAGTCATCTCGATTCTCTAAGTAGGCGTGATTTGACACTTCGTAATGATGGTATGGATACGTTGTGATAATTCACACCGTCAACTCATCCAACCATCAGTCGCGTGTTTCTTACGTGCTGTCCTTGCGGTGCAAATTTCTCCTAAGGGTCTTGAGAAAATAGATTTGCACCTATACCACTGCTTTTCTTCTATAAATAGATCTGGGGTTTTAGGCAAACAACACAACATAAACCATTCATCTTCTTTATTTAGCTTATACTCCATGTTTTCTGATGAACCCTTATTTCCGATGAAACTTTCGGCAAAAACCTTTAACCCTTCTCAAATGATTTCAGCTTCTCAAATCAACCCTGAGTGTCCCTTATTACTGCTTTCGTCGTCATCGAAGATTACACATACAATTATTGCCAAGCTTCTCTACCACCGAGGTGGCGGATCTGCTATAGCAAATGAGAAGACACTTCTCCTAATCGTATGCACCTTGTGTGCCTATCGAGATGACGGAATTAACATCAATAGACTCAGTTTGATACAAAACATGAGTTTGGTATCCGATTTTGATCAGACAACAGTTGATCATCGTATATCAAACTCAATATTTGCATGCGACACTTGTGGCCATATGGTCTTTTGACCACATCTTTGGCACTTGTGTCCCATTTAACAGCTGGAGTGCCCATTGGTTTTAGGACTAGGGGCTCCTGGCTAAGAAATCCTTCAAGGCCGCTCTCGCTCCTTACTCCGAAGCTCTGAGGGTGGCTTAGGATTATTTCAAAGCCTCTCACACCCCTTTTAGGGTTGGAGGAAAATGGGAGCATCAGGCTCTAAAATATTTAAAGCCTCCCCCCCCTTTCTAGGGTTAGGCTTAGGGTTTATGGTTTATGTACTGACCTCCGGATCTTTTTTTTTTACTTGTAACTTGTAATGTAAATCTAACCTCTGGGTCCTTATCAATGAAAAGTTCTATTATTTCATTGTTGTGTTGTTTCTACTTACTTATGCGATTTGTAGCCTTAAACTTATACAACTTGCTTGTTGAACATAGCTTAATTGACTTACAAAGTATAACCTTCCAATCTGATCAGTTCCCCCTTAATCTGATATGTCTTAATCTGATCAGTTCCTTGAATGATCTTCTGATCAGTTGAGATTCCTAACTTAACTGATTTTTCTTAACCTGGTTAGTCTCTTAACCAACTGGTTTTGGAGACCAGTCCACCAAACATTTCTGGTGCACTTTCTCCGAGATCCAGAAGCCCTAGCTCATTGCATAATTCTCTGAATCTGATCTCAGCTAGTGGCTTGGTTAAAATATCGACTTCTACGTTTATCGGTATGGATCTTTTCCATTACGATATTCTTCTTTTCAACATGATCTCTTATAAAATGATGTCGACATCCACATGCTTGCATCTTGTATGTAGAACAGATTACGGGTGATTGCAACAAGCACTATTAATCACACATGAAATATAGGTACATTCTTAGCTACAATGTTGTAATCCCTCATTTCTTGACTTAGCGGGGCGGTTTGGGAACAACGACTTCACTGCGACCATATATTACGCTTGATAGTAGATGTGAATAGGCGATGTCCGCTTTTTGAAAACCAAGAGATCGGTTTACTACCTAAAAAAATCATGTACACGAGGTTGACTTCACATCAATTCAACCTCGATGTCGAGAATCGAGAATACCCACTAAGCTCTAGATTATCATCGATGGGTAAAATAAACCAAGGTTTCTTGTCCTTCAGATACTTAAGAATCCGCTTAGCTACTTCCAGGTGGCTTTGCATTAGATTTGCCTGAAATCTGGCACATATACCCTCTTTGCAAAAAGTGATATCACAGTGTTTGGCGGTCGGTATAGTAAAGATCCAATGAGAGCCCTATATTCTTTTCGATTAGTTTTAGACCATCCTCATCTGGATCCATCTTGAATCCGGTCATCATAGAAATTAAAGCTTCCTTACGGTTTTGAACTCCAAACTTAGCCAATAAACTCCTAGTGTACTTACTTTGGCGCAGATGAATATCCCTTCAGATTTTGCTTAACTTGTAAAACCAGAAAGTAACTCATCTGACCCATCATGGACATCTCAAACTTCCCTTGCATCAGCTTGCTGAATTTTTCACATAAACTCTTGTTGGGAGATCCGAAGATGATGTTGTCCACATAAATCTGAACCATCAGAATATCTTCTCCATCTTCTATTCTGAATAAGGTTTTGTCCACTATTCCTTTAGTCAAACCACTGTCTATCAAGAACTGAGAGAGTGTATCATACCAAGCTCGAGGAGCTTGTTTCAGGCCATAAAGAGCTTTTCTTAAACGGTACACCTGGTCGCATTTTTCAAAGGCTGGAGGTTGTTCAACATAAACTTCCTCAGCTAGTACCCCGTTTAAGAATGCACTCTTTACATCCATCTGATACACAATAAACCCTCTTTGAGCAGCATATGCCAAAAACAGCCGAATGGCTTCCAGGCGAGCGATTGGTGAAAAGGTCTCATCATAATCAATTCCTTCTGATTGTGAATACCCCTTAGCAACAAGTCTTGTCTTATTTCTGGTTATGACATTATTCTCATCTCCCTTGTTCTTGAATACCCACTTTGTGCCAATCACATCTTGATGGGTTTGTCTCATCCACCGTTTCAAAACTCGATTCCTTTCAAACTGTTCCAGTTCTTCTTGCATGGCTAGAATCCAGTTTGCATCTTGTAGAGCTTCCTCTACTTCAGTTGGTTCCTTCAAAGACAGATAATAACAATACATGGCACTTTCACCAATCTGATGTCTAGTTTTGACTCTAGTAGATGGGTCTCCGATGATCAGATCAGTTGGATGACTTGTTATCCAGGTCCTTCTTTTCTGATTTGCACCTGTTTGTAGAACATCATCCTCTTCTGATAGTAGTTCACTACTAGTGATTGGGAGTGGTGCAGAATTATGATCCACTTGACATGGACAAGTCTCAGCTGATGTTGGACTCATCATGTCTTTGATGTCGTCAGTAGGAACTTCAGTGTTCCCCTAACCGATGGTTCGATTGATCTTGTCTCTCAAATACCGAACTTCTTCATTGACAAAACACATACCTTAAGGTCCGATTGACCTGATGAATCAGCAAGATCTGGAATATACACTATTACGTGTTCTGATCCTTTTTCCTTGATACTTAGTTGATCCATTTTCAGTGCATCAGGTACCGGTTGATCTGGTACTTCTTGTTCTGAGGCAGGTTTCTCTTGTTCAGAAGATGTTTCATCAAAGACCACATGAGGTGTTTCTTCCACAACTAGGGTTACTTTGTTGTAAACCCCGAAAAGCCTTTACGGATGAGGAATATCCTAAGAATATTCCCTCATCGACTTAACCCTCAAAAGTCTTCAACCGACTTTTCCCATTGTTGTGTATGAAACACTTGCACCCAAAAAACATGGAAGTAAGAAACAAGAGGTTTTACGCCCTTCCACAGTTCATAGGGTGTTTTGTAGTGAGCCTTAGTCGAGAACATCTGTTACGAGTGTGGCATCTTTGATATTGATGGCTTCGCGCTTGAAAACGGCTTGGTGTTGCATGTTCAAATAACATAGTCTTGGCGAGCTTCCTTGAGTGTTTTTTTTCTCCGTTCTGCTACACCATTCTGTTGTGGCGTTCTTGCAGCTGATGTCTCATGATGTATACCAAACTTAGTGCAAAAATCAGTAATAAAAGAGTTCAGAAATTATGTACCTTTATCTGATCTGATTTTCACTATACTGACACCCTTTTCATTTTGAAGTTTCTTAAGCAGCTCAGGTATCTTTGTTGTTGTCTCATTCTTCTTATACAAGAATACAACCCAGGTAAACTTGGAATAATCATCCACGATTACCAGAGTATATTTCGTCCGTGAGATCGATCGTGTAATGCTGGTCCAAACAAATCCATATGGAGCAGTTGCAATACTCTGCTGGATGCTGGTCCAGGGATTCCCTTGATTGAGGCTTTAACATGTTTTCCCTTCTGACATGCGACACATGTCTGATCCTTAGAGGATACCTCATTCGGAAGTCCCTCAACCAATGACATCCTTGCTATCTTCTTAAGAGTTTTAAAGTTCAGATGACTCATTCTTTTGTGCCAGAGCCAACTGCTACTTTTGGAACTCTTAACAATCAGGCATGCATTTCTTGGACAAGCTGTTCCAATCTGTGTATAAATTGTTCCTTTCCTTGAACCGATTAACAAGATCTGTTGAGTAGCTTCGATTCCTTATAGTACAATCGATCACTTTCGAGAACTCAACACCAATCCGTTATCATCGAAATTGTAAACCGATAATAGGTTATGCTTTAAACCTTCGACATCTGAGACTCGAAGAATTGTACACATCATCATTCTCTAAGGTTAATCCTCCGGTAAAACCAAAGTTATCATCACCAAAAGAGTACCGTGGGCCTTCTTGTTACGTATAAGAGCTAAGGAGATGTTTGCTTCGATCATGTGCCTTGAGCATCCACTATTGATGTACCCGGATAGTTTCTTGTACACCTCCTTTGTTGGCCAAACCCACGCGAACACCTGCAATCAAGTCGGGGCTTTAGGTACCCTTTTGGATTGGGTCTGAGGGGGGTTAGAGTTGGTTTTAGGGATCCATACAAACGGGGCACTTCTATTGTAATCGGATAGATCGAAGGCTGATTTGTCTCCGTAAACATCTACATAATCATACATCTCTTCATATGCATTACGATCGGTTATGATTATTTGTGCGAGCCTTGAGTGAATCGAAGACTTGGGATTTTTCCTTGCGGTTTGTCTTCTTTTTTGACTCGATGGGGCTCGGTCTGCGGCGGACCTAGGTTTCGATTGTAAGGGTAGATACGATTTTTACCATTAAAAGATTCATATCTTTTTGGCATAAATGGTCTTAGCGGTTTACCTTTAGCTTGGTTGTTAAGCGGTGACCACGATTAGGTTTCGACTTAGATTTCCCTTTGACAGTTGTCTTTTAAATACCTAATCTGGCGATCGGGTTGAGGTCTCTTGGAAGAACTGGTTCTTCGGTTGATTCCTCGGTGAAAGCTTAATCGATTAGGGTCCATTTCTGTTACCTTTCTGATTTGGCACTTGCCTTACTTGTTCAGCAGGTCTCTTTCCCTTAGCAGATACATATTTTGCTTTATGTGTATCTATATCAGAAACTCATTTGATTACACCATTTTGAAGTGAACCAGATGGGGCTTTTGAGGATGTAGAAGGGTTTTCATATTTGTTGTCGTTTGAAAATAGTTGTTCATATCCTGAATGGTTTTCGAAGATTTCGTGAAAACCTCTATTTTCTTACGTAAACTATCCTCAGTTAATTTCAGACTCTCATGTAGTCGGAAGAGTTCATCAAACTTAGCTTGTAAGATTTTAAAATCACCAGCTTGCTGTATATTGATTGCTAGTTGTTCCTTAATCTGCTTCTCCTGATCAGAAGAATTAACTTTCAGAATTTTCAGTTCTTGATTTACCTTACGGCGGCTTGGTGATTTTAGTTCGATTGTTTTTCTTGATAGCATTTTCTTTAACAAGTTAAGTATTTTTAATCCTTAGCTTATCGTTTTCAGCTTCCACTATTGTATAAGTGTCTACTGCGTTAGAGAGATCATCAAGCAATTGCTCGAGAATAAATTTTGCAAGTCAATCTCTCCAGCAGGTGTGCTAATTATAGCTGATGTGGAAACTGAAAGAGAAGAAGGTTTAGAGGTTACTCAGATTGGTTTTCCTCCTTAGCCATCAGACAGATTTCATCATCAAAAGAGAATATCAGATCATCGTGAGTCGTAGAAATCATCGGTTGCTTATCGGACAAAAGTCCTCTCTTGATGAGTAAATGCGGAATCCTCGGAAAAGCGGATAAGAATCATCAATTCTGATGTATCGACAACCCATGGCTTTCTGTCTCTCTATAAGCGTTGCTCTCTTACGTTCCGCTTCTCTTCTCTTTCTTTTGGAGTCGTCAGGCAATCTGTACCGTAATGACTGGTTTCTCCACGGTTGAAACATGTTCCACGATCCACGGAACTTCTTCGCCAGTGAGTTATTAAAATGCATAGAATCTGTCGGGTGACTTACATTATTGTAATCGAAATTCTTCTCTCAGATTTGTTGTCTCTTCTTTCATCAGACCGATCATCTCTTTTCTTATCTTCTCTGCGATCCTTTCTGTGATCATCTCTTCGGTCATCAGATCTGGTCCTTTCTGGAGATCTGTCAGCTGGCCTCCTATATCTTCCTCTGCTGTTTTGATAATCCCTGTAAAATCTGTGATACATACCAAGTTGAATGTTAGATTTTTCAAGTTTTCTGGTTAGCAAAGCAATCTGTTCAGTTTGGCTTATAATATTTCCAACGGAGTTCGATGGATTTTGAGTTCTTTATTTGGTCGCTTTGGATCTGATTTTGATGTGGCAGGTGTGGCTTCAGCAGGCGACTTGTCTTCTTCTTCTTGCCCTCTTTCGATCAGATCGAACTCATGGGCTTTAAGACTCAGGAACAGGTTGCTTGGCTTCATCTTGGCAATATCTTGACAATCCTTTATTACAGTGACTTTCATATCCCACTTCTTGGTTAGAGATCTCAAGATCTTGTAATTGATGTCTTTATCTGACATTTCTCGTCCAAGTTCCCGTAACTTGTTGACTGACATGGTGATTCTTCCATCGAGCTCATTGATAGTTTCATTTGGTAGCATCTTAAGTTTCTCGAATTTCACCAGTTCAGCTTGCAATCTGCTATCTTTAATCAGATCATTTCCTTCACACATTTCAGCAAGCGTATCCCACATCTGTTTGGCTGTCTTGAGATACTTTATCTTTTCTCTGGTTATCTTGTCCATGGTCTTCATGATTATGTGCCTGGCTATCGTATCCAGAGTGTACAGCTTTCTCTCTTCAGCATCCATCAGGGCAGGACTTTTTCTGACAAGACTTCCAACTGTAAAATCTGAATCGCCTCCAATAGCTGGGTTGTCATGATAGATGATGATGGGTCCTCGTTCAATAACTTCCATCATCATGCTGCTTATTGATCCCAGATGGTTGCTCATGTATATCGTCCAGTCTGCATACTCATCAATGGAAAATTTAGGCAAATCATGATACATACCCGAAGTATTATCCATGTTGATCGTGAGTTTGAAAACGAATGAGATTTGAAAAAGGTTTTTTTTTTTTCAAGATCAGTTCAAGTGACCACAAAGGTTATTTTTCAAGAACCGATTATATTCAAAGCCAGTGGTCTGTAGAGCCACTGCTCTGATACCACTTGTAGATCCCGAACGGGTTTTGTGAGGGCAGAAGTCTAGAGGGGAGGGGTGAATAGACTTCTGAAAACTTTTTCGTGCAGATCAGGTGTGATTGAAGTTTGCCTGATCAGAGTGCAGGTGAATCAGTTTGGACTGTTATCCAACTTACTGATCGCCTGAGGGCAGATCAGTTTGGTATCTATCAGTTTAACTGATTGTGCGGAAGCCAATAATACCCGTGTGAAAAACCAGTTTTATCAAATCAGATTCTCAAGTCTGTTTTCAATCAACTGACTAAATTGTCAAACTGATCAGATCAGTTGCTTGGTGCAAACTGATATTAACTCAGAATATGTATGCAGTTTTAAGCCTGGTTGTGTGTAATAGTGTAAAGCAGTAAAGGACAAGTAAATGCACACTAGATTTTTATAGTGGTTCGGACAACCAGTCCTACGTCCACTCTTCCCTATCAAAAGGGGCACCAACTTAACCGACTTAACCGACTGGACTTGGTTTAACGTGTTAGTCCAACACCCAACAAATGTTTACCGAGTTCACACTCAACCGATCCCAGAAATCAGAACTAGAAGCCCTAGTCTGAAATCTTGCAAAACAAACTTAACCTAACTTTTGGGTTTGGGTAAGGATTTGTTGTTGTTCCAACTGGAAATCTATCCTAGTGTTTATGTAGCCAAAAGCTAGAGGATGAGATTTCTATGCTAAGAACAATGGGATGAACACTTAGAAATATTCTTCAAATTTGTGTTCTTCGTGCGGAAATTTTGCTATAGTTTGAGCTTCTTGATAATTTCCTTGTCTTCACTCTGAAGAGCAATCCCATATTTATAGACCAGGAAATCAAAGAACCGTTGGAGAGCAATTTGAATTTCCGGCTATATTTGGTAGGTTTGCATGATTTGATGTGACGTGCTTCCAGGAACGGCATGGCCTAAAGCGTGAATAGTTGTCCTTTATAGCTATTTGACTCTGCAACGCCGAATCCCGCATTGTCAGCTCCGTGCATACGTGTCTTGTTCTCATTGGTTAACAAGTATGTTGGAAAATTTGTATTTAGTTTTGATGGAAGTTCCAAAACAGGTTGTAATAGGACCAGTCAGATATGTTAGATGAATGATGACTTAGAATTAGATTAAGATGACCAGCTGAAATGTATAGATAGCTGATGTAAAAGATAGGTCACATATTGAGGGAGAACTCAATATGTATAGGTCAGGTCAAATTATCAGATGACCAGATAAGGTCAGATGATCAAAAGACTAAGACAAGTCAGAAGACAAGAAGAAGTCAGATGATCAGGTGAAGACAGAAGAACCTGAAGACTCAGATAAACCTGAAGACTCAGATAAATCTGAAGACTCAGAGAAACCTGAAGACTCAGTATGACTGAAGACTGAGGCTCATAGTCACCTAAAGATCGGAAGACTGCCAGAAAACCATAAGACCATAAGACCTACATCAGCTGAGTCTGCAAATTGTGCTAAGACAATCTGCATCAGAAGACTCTACAAGGTAGAATGATCAGTTATCTGATCAGGTCAGCTCACACCTGGCGTCAACCAAAATGGTACAACAGACAAGACGAATATTCAACTAAAGGAATATCAATCGTCAAATAGACAAATACTGAAGTGCAGCCTCGCAAAGCCAAAGAGAAAGCGACACGTGCACAAAAAGAGCTGACAATGCGGGATTCGACGCTGCGGACATAAACGGTGCTAATCATGCCTGCGGCCACGCCGATACTCAAAGTACGTCACATCATATCCTACAACCTACCTAATATAGCCCGAAATTCAAATTGCTCTCCAACGGCTCTTTGATTTTGTGGTCTATAAAATGGGATTGCTTGTCAAGTGAAGGATGGGACACCGAGCAAAGTGGAACAACGATATTAACGCAAATTATCAAGAAGCAAAAGATATAGCAGAATTTCCGCTCGAAGAACACCGAATTTGAAGATTATTCTTAAGTGTTCTTCCCATTGTTCTTAGCATAGAAATCTCACCCTCTAGCATTTGGCTACATAAACACTAGGATAGATTTCCAGTTGGAACCACAACAAATCTTTACCCAAACTCAAAGTTAGGTTAAGTTTGTTACTGCAAGATTTCAGACTAGGGATTCTAGTTTCTGATTTCTAGGATCGGTTGAGTGTGAACTCGATAAACATATGTTGAGTGTTGGACTAACACATTAAACTAAGTCTAGTCGGTTAAGTTGGTCCCCTTGTGTTAAGGGAAGAGTGGACGTAAGATGGATTTCGTCTGAACCACTATAAAATCTTGTGTGCATTTACTTGCTCTTTATTGCTTTACACTATTCACACAACTGAGCTTAAAATTGCATACATATTCTAAGTTAACATCAGTCTGCACCAAGCAACTAATATGATCAGGTTGACACGTTAGTCAGCCGATTGAAAACTGACTTGAGAATCTGATTTGATAAAACTGGTTTTTCACACGGGTATTAACAAGCTTCTGCACTATCAGTTAAACTGACAGATATCAAACTGATCTGCCCTCAGGCACTCAGTAAGATTGAACATCAGTCCAAACTGATTCACTTACACTCTGATCAGGCAAACTGCAATCACACCTGATCTGCACGAAAAGTTTTCAGAAGTCTATTCACCCCTCCCCTCTAGACTTCTGCACTCACGAAACCCGTTCAGGACCTACAAGTGGTATCAGAGCAGTGGTTCTACAGACCACTGGCTTTGAGTATCATCGATTCTTGAGGAAGAATCTTTGTGGTCATTTGAACAGATCTTGAAAAACCTTTTTCAAAAATCATTCATTTTCAAAATTACTCAGCATGGATAATACCTCTGGTATGTATCATGATTTGCCTAAATTTTCAATTGATGAGTATGCAGATTGGACAATATACATGTGCAACCATCTGGGGTCAATAAGCGGCAGAATGATGGAAGTCATTGAACGAGGACCCATCATCATATATCACGACAATCCAGCTGTTGGAGGAGATCCAGATTTTGCACCTGGAAGCCTTGTCCGAAAGAGCCCTGCCATGATGGATGCAGAAGAAAGAAAATTGTATACACTAGATACAATAGCCAGGCATATAATCATGAAGACGATGGATAAGATCACCAAAGAGAAGATAAAGTATCTCAAGACAGCTAAACAAATGTGGGATACTCTTGCTGAGATGTGTGAAGGAAATGATCAGATCAAAGACAGCAGATTGCAAGCTGAACTGGTGAAGTTCGAGAAGCTTAAGATGTTGCCAAACGAAACCATCAATGAGCTCGATGGGAGAATCACCATGTTAGTAAACAAGCTACGAGAACTTGGAAAAGAGATGTCAGACAAAGACATCAATTACAAGATCTTGAGATCTCTCACCAAGAAGTGGGACATGAAAGTCACGGTAATCAAGGATTGCCAAGACATTGCCAAGATGAAGCCAAGTAGCTTGTTCCTAAGTCTTAAAGCCCATGAGTTCGATCTGATCGAAAGAGGGCAAGAAGATGAAGACGAGTCGCCTGCTGAAGCCACAACCTCCACATCAAAATCAGTTGCATTCAAAGCAACCAGCAGTAGATCAAAGGCCACTGAACCTATTGGAAACATAATAAGCCAAGCTGAACAGATCGCTCTTCTTACCAGGAAACTTGAAAGATCGAACATTCAACTTGGTAAGTATCGCAGATTCTACAGAGACTATCAAGACAACAGAGGAAGAAATAGGAGGCAAACTGACAGATCTCCAGAAAGGACCAGATCTGATGACCGAAGGGATCACAGAGAACATGAGAGAAGAGACATCAGATCGGAGAGAAGAAGTTCTGATTACAATCAGAAAGGAAAGTCACCTGACAGATCCTACAGACGGAGGGACTCACCTGGCAGAGAAAGTTCCGTGGAACGTGGATCATGCTTCAACTGTGAGAAACCAGGTCACTACAGCGCCGACTGCCCAGACCTGACTCCCAGAAAAAGAGAAGAGAAGTGAAACAGAAGAGAGCAACGCTTTAGAGACAGAAAAGCCATGGTTGCTGACACATCAGGAATTGATGATTCCTATCTACCTTCTGAGGATTCTGGCTACTCTTCAGTAGAGGACTTCTATCTGATATGCAGTGCTGATGATTTCCTCAACCATGAAGATCTGATATTCTCTTCAGATGACGATGAAATCTGTCTGATGGCCAAGGAGGAAGACCAATCTGAGGTAACCTCCAAACCTTCTACTTTTTCAATTTCCACACCAGCTATAATTAGCACACCTGCTGGAGAGATTGACTTGCAGCTCTACTCTGAGAAATTGCTTGATGATCTCTCTAACGCAGTAGACACTTATACAATAGTGGAATCTGAAAATGATAAGCTAATGATCATAAATAATCAACTTGTTAGAGAAAATGCTGTCAGTAAAGCAGCAGAACTAAAATCAGCTGAAACTGCTCAGAAGGTAACTGAAGAACTGAAAGTTCTGAAAGTTAAATCTTCTGATCAGGAGAAGCAGATTAAAGATCAGCTAGCAATCAACAAACAGCAAGCTAATGATTTCAAAATCCTACAAGCTAAGTTTGATGAACTCTTCCGACTACATGAGAGTCTCAAATCTACTGAGGATAGTTTGCGCAAGAAAATAGAGGTTTTCACGAAATCTTAAAAAACTGTTCAAGATATGAACACCTATTTTCGAACGCCGACTAACAAGAAGGGAATTGGATATGAGAACCCTTCTACATCCTCAAAAGCCCCATTTGGTCCACTCCAAAAGGGTGTAATCAAACGAGTCCCTGATAAAGATACACAAAAAGCAAAACATGTATCTGATAAGGGAAAGAGACCTGCTGAGCAAGTAAGGCAATTGCCTAATCAGAAAGGGAATAGAAACGGACCCCAACTGATTAAGCATCAGCCAAGGAATCAACAGAAGAACCCAGTTCTTCTGAAGAGACCTCAACCTGATCAGCAGATTAGGTATCAGAAAAGACAACCCGTAAAAAGGAAGTCTAATCTGAAACCCAATCAAGGTCAGCTGCCTAACAAGCAAGCTATAGGTAAACTGCCAAGACCATCTATGCCAAAAATATATGAATCTTTTAATGGTAGCAGTCGTACCTACCCTTATAACCAGAGACCTAGGGCTGCTGCACCTGAGCCCCACTGGGTTAAAAGAAGTTAATCTGTAAAGAAAAATTCCAAGTCTTCTAATTCACTCAAGGCTCGCAGAAGTAATCATACTAACCAGAATGCATATAAAGAGATGTATGATTATGTTGATGTTTATGGGAGACGAATCAGGCCTTCTGATCTATATGATTACAATAGAAGTGCCCTGTTTGTGTGGATCCCTAAATCCACCTCTAACCCCTCAGGACCCAATTCTAAAGGGGTACCTAAAACCTGATTCGATTGCAGGTTCGCGTGGGATTGGCCAACAAAGGAGGTGTACAAGCAACTATCTGGTACATCGATAGTGGATGCTCAAGGCACATGACTGGAAGCAAACATCTCCTTACCTCTTACAAAGAACAAGAAGGCCCACGTGTACTCTTCGGTGATGATAACTTTGGTTTTACCAAAGGATTCAGAACCTTAGAGAATGATGATGTACAAGTTACTGGAGTCTCGTATGTCGAAGGTTTAAAGCATAACATGTTATCAGTATCACAATTCTGCGACAATGGATTCAGTGTTGAGTTCTCGAGTGATCAATGTACGAGAAGGAATCGAGCTACTCAACAAATCTTGCTAACTGGTTCAAGGAAAGGAATGATCTACATAGCAGATTGGAATAGTTGTCCAAGAAACGCATGCCTAATTGTTAAGAGTTCCAAAAGTAGCAGTTGGCTCTGGCACAAAAGAATAAGTCATCTGAACTTTAAGACTCTTAACAAGATGGCTAGGGTTCCTTTGGTTGAGGGACTTCCGAATGAGGTATTCTCAAAGGATCAGACATGTGCCGCATGTCAGAAGGGAAAACAAGTTAAAGCCTCATTCAAGGGAATACCTGGACCAGCATCCAGTAGAGTATTGCAACTGCTCCATATGGATCTATTTGTATGAGTTACATCAGTCAGTCTCAGAGGACGCAAATATACTCTGGTAATCGTGGATGATTATTCCAAGTTTACCTGGGTTGTATTCTTATTCAAGAAGAATGAGACAACTACAAAGATACCCGAGCTACTCAAGAGGCTACAAAACGAAAAGGGTGTCAGCATAGTAAAAATCAAATCAGATAAAGGCACAGAATTTCTAAACTCTTTTATTACTAATTTTTGCACTGAGTTTGGTATACAGCATGAGACATCAGCTGCAAGAACACCACAACAAAATGGAGTAGCAGAACGGAGAAACAGAACACTCAAGGAAGTTCGCTGCGACTATGTTAGGCCGAACATGCAACACCAAGCCGTTTCTGGGCAGAAGCCATCAATACTGCATGCCACACTCAAAACAGATGTTCTCTGACAAAGGCTCACTTCAAAACACCTTATGAACTGTGGAAGGGCAGAAAACCTCGTGTTTCTTACTTCCATGTTTTTGGGTGCAAGTGTTTCATACACAACAATGGGAAAAGTCAGTTGAAGACTTTTGAGGCCAAGTCAGATGAGGGTATATTCTTAGGATATTCCTCATCCAAAAACTTTTCGGGGTTTACAACAAACGAACCCTAGTTGTGGAAGAAAAAACCCCATGTGGTCTTTGATGAGACATCTTACGAAAAGAAGAAAAGCCTCGTAACAAAGCGTTACCAGATCAACCTCAGACGACTGCGAAAAATGGATCGACTAAGTATCAAGGAGAAAGAATCAACACACGAATAAAGTGTATATCCCGTAACTTGATCTTGCGATTCACCAGTCAATCGGACCCTAAGGTACGCTGGCCCGCCGCTTGAAGAAAGTTTGATGCAATTTGAGGCGAGATCAACCGAACCATCCGGTTCGGGAAACTCTGAAGTTCCTACGAAAAGACATCGACAAATGATGAGTCCAACATCACCGAGACATGTTCTTATCAAGTGGATCGAAATTCCGCACCTCCCAATCACTAGTAATGAACTACTATCGATTTAGGATGATGTTCTCCAAATAGATGCAAATCGTAATGAGAAGGACACGGATAACCAATCAACCAACCCGATCGATTATCGGAGACCCATCCGATAGAGTCAAAACTAGACATCGAGTTGGTGAAAGTGCTATGTATTGTTGTTATCATCTTTGAAGGAACCAACCGAAGTAGAGGAAGCTCTACAAGACGCCTTAAGTTGGATTCTAGCCATGCAAGAAGAAATGGAACGGTTTGAGAGGAATCAAGTTTGAAACCGTGGACGGACCCAACTCATCAAGACGTGATTGGCACGGTGGGTATTCAAGAACAAGAGAGATGAGAATAATGTCATAACCAAAAATAAGGCAAGACTTGTTGCTAAGGGATATTCACAATCAGAAGGAATTGATTATGATGAGACCATTGCACCAGTCGCTCGTCTAGAAGCCATTCGGCTATTTACGCATATCTCGCCTGAGGGTTCATTGTGTATCGATGGATGTAAAGAGTGCATTCTTAAATCCGGTACTAGCAGAGGAAGTTTATGTTGAACAACCTCCAGGCTTTGATAAAGGCAACCAAGTGTACAGTTTAAGAAAAGCTCTTTATGGCCTGAAACAAGCTCCTCGAGCTTGGTATGATACACTCTCTCAGTTCTTGATAGACAACGGTTTCACAAAAGGAATAGTGGACAGAACCTTATTCAGAATAGAAGATGGAGAAGATATTACGATGGTTCGATTCGTGGGCGACATCATCTTCGGATCTCCCAATAAGAAGCTATGTGACAAGTTCAGCAAGTTGATGCAAGGGAAGTTCGAGATGTCCATGATGGGTCAGATGAATTACTTTCTGGGTTTATAGGTCAAGCAAAGTACAGAAGGGATATTCATCTGTCAGGCGAAGTACACCAGGAATTTATTGGCAAAGTTTGGAGTTCAACACTGTAAGGAAGCCAGAATTCCCATGATGACCGGGTTCAAGATGGATCCGGATGAGGGCGGTCGAAAACTAATCAGAAAGAATATAGGGCTCTCATTGGATCTCTACTATACCTGACTGCCAGCAGACCAGATATCACTTTTGCAGTAGGTGTATGTGCAAGATTTCAAGCAAATCCTATGCAAAGCCACCTAGAAGCAGCTAAGCGGATTCTTAAGTATCTGAAGGGACGATAAACCTTGGTTTATTTTACCCATCGATTTATAATTTAGAGCTTAGTGGGTATTCTCGATCTCGATTACGGAGGTTGCGTAATCGACATGAAGTCAACCTCGGTACATGTCAGGGTTTTAAAGAAATAAACCGATCTATTGGTTTTCGAAGAAGGTATACATCGATTCGACATCTACTACATCAAGCGTATTATATGGTCACGGCGGAAGTCATTGCTTCCCAACCGCTTCCGCTAAGTCAAGAATGAGGGATTACAACATCGTAGCTAAGAACGCATTCTATATTCTCGTGACAAGATTAAGCTATTGCAATCACTGTAACTCGTTTCTACATACAAGATGCAAGCATGTGGATGTCAGACACCATTTTATCAGAGATCATGTTGAAAAGAAGAATATCAGAATGGAAAAGATCCATACTGATAAGCAGAAAGATGATATTTTAACTAAGCCACTAGCTGAGATCAGATTCAGATAATTATGCAACGAGGTAGGGCTTCTGTATCTCGAAGAAAGTGCACCAGAAATGGTTGGTGGATTGGTCTTCAGAACCAGTTGGTTAAAAGACTAACCAGGTTAAGAGGAATCAGTTGAGTTAGGAATCTCAACTGATCAGACGATCAGGCAAGGAGCCGATCTGAAGGTCAGACAAGGAGCCAATCTGAAAGTCAGACAAGAGCCGATCAGAAAGTCAGACGAGGAACCGATCTGAAAGTCAGACAAGAGCCGATCATAAAATCAGACAAGGAGCCGATCTGAAGATCAGACAAGGAACCGATCAGTTTAAGATATATCAGATTAAGGGGGAACTGATCAGATTGGAAGGTTATAATTTATAAGTCGATTAAGCTACGGTTAACAAGCAAGTTGTATAAATTTAAGGCTACAAATCGCATAAGTAATTAGAGGCAACACAAAAATAAAATTATAAAACTTTTCATTGATAAGGACCCGGAGGTCAGATTTACATTACAAGCTACAAGTACAAGAAGACCCGGAGGTCAGTACATAAACCATAAACCCTAAGCCTAACCCAAGGTAGGGAGGGGGAGAGAGGCTTTAAAGATTTTAGAGCTTGATGCTCTCATTATCCCCCGACCCTAAAAGGGGCGTGAGAGGCCTTATGATAATCCTGAGCCACCCTCAGAGCTTCGGAGTGAGGAGCGAGAGCGGCCTTGAAGGATGTTTAAGCCAGGAGCCCCTAGACCTAAAATCAATGGGCTCTCCAGCTGTTAAATGGGACACAAGTGCCAAAGGTTTGGTCAAAAGGACCATACTGCCACTAGTGTCGCATGCAAAAATTGAGTTTGATATACGATGATCAGCTATTGTCTGATCAAGATCGTATACTAAACCCATGTTTTGTTTCAGACTGAGTCTGTTGATGCTAATTCCGTCATCTCGATAGGCACACAAGGTGCATACGGTTAGGAGAAGAGCCTTCTCATTTGCTATAGCAGATCCGCCGTCTCGGTGGTAAAGAAGCTTTGCATTGATCGTATGTGTAATATTCGATGACGACGAAAGCAGTGTGAAGGAACACACAGGGTTGATTTGAGAAGATGGTTAAAGGTTTTTGCCGGGAGTTTCACCGGAAATGAGGGATTCATCGGAATGCATGGAGTATAAGCTAAAGAAGATGAATGGTTTATGTTGTGTTGTTTGCCTAACACCCCAGTCCAATTTATAGGAGAAATTCGGGGGTATAAATGCAAATTTATTTTCTCAGAAGACCTTAAGAGAAATTTGCATCGACAACGCGTAAGGAACACGCGTCTAATGGTTGGATGAGTTGACGGTGTGAGTAATCACAGCGTATCTATACCATTATTACGGAATGTCAAATCGCGTCGATTTGGGAATCGAGGCGACTTTTTGACTCCCCGAAGTAAATGTTTTTGCGGAAGTATAACTTAAGTGCATAGGAAATGCGGCCTGAATAGAAGAAGACTGAAGGATGAAGAGGATCAGATAAGTGGATCAGATAAGTAACGAAGTGGATCATACATAAATCTGATCAGATTAGTGGAATATTGTTGGGAAATGCTAAAGTATAGGCTACCATCAGTAAGGTCAACAAGTAATCAAGCCAACCAGATCAGATCACAGTGGTAACTGGTTGATTACAATATCAATCAGTTAGATACGTTTCTTATTTATCCCTTTCTGAACATCTTATATGCGTTATTTAAATAAATTGGTTTTATCTTTATGACGCATGCACTGCAAAACATTAAATGCGGACATGGGAATGTGTATTTAATGCGTTTTATTGCGAATTTTCGAGTCCGAAATACGAGAAGACCACTTTACTCAACCGTGCGATCAAAACACTTTTCGGCCAACTAATCTCAGCCACTGATTTCAAAACACGGATACTTGAGTACATTTGGAAAGTTGTGCAAAAGGTTTTCCCTCGCATACTATAAATCCAAACTCTTAAAAGATCAACACTTTCAAAATCTTCAGAAATTTACTTTCAAAAATCTATTGATTCTATTTTCACGATTTCTCAATCATACGAATCAATTTATGGTAATTTTTCCTTTGAGTACTGCATGATTTCAATTCATCTAGGTTTATTAGCCGTGCTGCTATGTTTCTGTAATTTATATCCGATCTATACGCTTACTTGCTTATTTGATGCTTAAATTACTGGTTTGACTGAGTTTATTGAAATAATTTACTCAAACTAACATCAATTTGCATATCATACAAAAATGGCATATCTTGTTCCACGACAGGGCCAAGGGAAAAAGTTCTGCAACTTCGCATCAATGAAGAAAGATATCATTGATGAGAAATATGTAGTATTTTCAATCACCTCAGATCCTGAATCGCTGGAAATTCTGGAGTGCTTGCGAGCTTGTGGGCTTGAACAATATTGCTCGAGACATCAGAACATTGTCCACACACATGAAGCCCTAGAGTTTCTATACAATCTACAGAAGGACGAGGACATTGATGCTGACCTGATTTCTTCTGTTTGAGGATTAGAAGTACGAATGTCGAATGATTATCTTGAAAGGATCTTCGGTCTCACTCGAGGAAGCATCAACCCAGAGACGTCACTACAGGAAATCCCACATTCCGTGACGAATTTTTTTGTGACGACACAAAATTTGTCACAATATGTTACCTAAAGGTGATAAATTTAATTTTCGTCACTAAAAAGACAGAATTCGTGACAAATTTTGTTTTTGTCACCACTAATGTTTTTTTCCGTCACTAATTTAAAATTTTCATGACAAAAACAAGAAATTCGTCAAAATAAACTTTGGTGACGATATTCATAATATTTAGTGACGATATTCAACGTAATGAAAAATAGTATTTTTGTGACAACTATATGTTTTGTCATTAATTATTCAAATGAATTGGTGACACACTTAATTCGTCACAATTTTTTTGATGACGATCGTCATTGTAATTAGTGACGATCATAGTCGTCATATAATATTAAATTTTCATGACAATTTTATGTTTCGTCGCTAATTGTTCATAGTAATTAGTGACATATTCTTTCGTCATCAATATTAATATATAGTGACGATTAATAATTATTTTTTAATGACACACTTATTTCGTCACAATATTATTCGGCGACGAACTTCCTTTTAATTAGTGACGATCATTATTGGTCATATAATATAAAATTTTCATGACGATTTTATGTTTCATCGCTAATTGTTCATAGTAATTAGTGACATATTCTTTCGTCACCAATATTTATATATAGTGACGATTAATAATCATTTTTTAATGACACGCTTATTTCGTCACAATATTATTCGGTCACGATCTTCATTTTAATTAGTGACGATCAATATTGGTCATATAATATTTAATTTTCATGACGGTTTTATGTTTCATCATTAATTGTTCATAGTAAATAGTAACATAGTATTTCGTCACCAATATAAATTGTTGGGATATTTTAGTTTTGATTAATTATGCCAAAACATTATCAACTTGTGTTATTTAAATTAATCTATAGATAACAAGTTGAGGGGGAACGAGAGAACAAGTTAAGAAGAAGAAATCAGAAATCAGGCGAGAAGAAATCTGAAATTAGTTCGTGAAATCAGTTCGGATGAACAAAGAAATCGATTCGGATGAACAAAGAAATCGATTGAATGAACAAAGGAAATCGATTCGTGAAAATCGGTTCGGATGAACAAGAAAAATCACCGATGAACAAAGTGATTTCAAAGATCGATGAACAATGATTTCGAAGACACCGTAAATCTGCCGACTGATTTCTCTGAGATCGATTTCAAATGGACCGCATCAAGCGACGAAATCAAGAGATGAACGAATCGACGAAATGATCGATCCGTTAAACACACAAAAGCAGCTGGACAATAAGAAGATAACAACACATATATGAATGTGACATAAAGCTGCAAACAACAGTGCAATAGGACAAAGAAAAGCTGGAAGACTATTAGTATGGATTTGAATATTACTCTCCAACGGTTATATTCAAATCCACACTATAAATACATTGCACTATCTTCAAAAGAAGATGATGGAGTTTGCTGCAAAGTGAAGATTAAAGCCAAATATTCAAGCATCTCCATTCAAGAACACAGAGCATTACATATCCAAATTTACCCAAGAGTGTTCTTCAATAGATCTAAGCACAAATGTAATATCCTAAGCTTAGAGAGATTTTCCCATCCTTAGCATTGAGGCTAAACAAATGTAAGGGAAAATCTCAACCTAGTTGGAAACCAAACAAACTTTACCCAAATCAGTTTGATAGGATAAGTTTGTAGGTGAGTGTGAACTCGGTAAACATCTAGCAATCCCGAAAGGGAGGGTAGGCAATCCCGTGAGGGAGATAAGTCCCGTTTGAGTGTGAACTCGGTAAACATCAAACAATCCCGAAAGGGAGGGTAGGCGATCCCGTGAGGGTGATAAGTCTCGTTTGAGTGAGAACTCGGTAAACATCTGTTGGTTAAGTTGGTGCCCCATGAAGGGAAGAGTGGATGTAGGACGAGTTGTCCGAACCACTATAAAATCGTGTGTTCTTATTTGCTTTCATATTAATTGTCATACATACTTTAGCAAATCTGCATATCACATTCGAAAAAAAAAAAATTAAGTCACCTCCCATTGAAATTTTACGAGTTTTAAATCGGGTTTTTCGGGACCAACAATTGAATATAAATATTGGTGACGATTAATAAATTTTTTCATATAAAATATAGATTTTATTAAATAAACCTGTGAATATAAAATTTATTAACAAAAAATTTTCATCCATCAAGGTTCGAACACAGGACCCTTTTACCTAAAGAGGATAACTACACCACTGGACCAAACACTATAGTTGTCTTAGGTATTTTAATAAAAATATTTGAATCAATTTTTCAATATAAAAAATAAATACATCCATGGGAATTGAACATATGACCTTTCCAACAAATAACATGTCTTTCACCAACTAAGCTAGACAAAGCTTGTATTATTGAAAACGAAAAAATATGATAAAATAGAATTCCCAATTAAATTCTTGGAAAGTTTATAACTAAAAAAGAAATTTAATTCTTGGAAAGTGGATAACCAAAAAATTTGGGGTGAGAGAGGCTCGAACTCTCGACCTCAAGATCACTCAGAATTGTGAGACCTACACGCTGGCCAACTGTGCCACCACCAAACATGTAATTTTTTATGTTATAAGTTTTTAACTAGAGAACTACTAGGATTCTTAAAACAAAACCCCCAATTATGTATTGAACAGGGGGAGTGACTCTAAGGTACAAAATAATTTTATTTTGACTCTAAAGTACAAAAATATGGTTAAAAAGTCTAAGTTGTACTTATGTCCGTTTTCTGCACTTCTGACACGTTTTCTACACTTCTGACGCATTTTGGAGTGCAGTAATTTTAATTTTCTGCACTTTCGTTTTTTTATTCCACTTTTTATTAGTTGCAATTTTTTATATAATTTAATTTAAATTTCAGGTTTTATAAAATTTGTATTTCGAATCCGCACTTTCCCAAAAAAAATATGTACTTTCCCAAAATGTGCACTTGGTCAAAACAAAAAAATAAAATTATGAATACATACAAAAATGAGATAAGAGGTATTTTTTGTACAAATTGTATCTTTGAGTCACTTTAAAGATACTTTGTACCTTAAAATCTTTTTTGTTAGAAACTTTGTAGTGAAGAGTCATTAATTCTATTGAATATGACAAAGTCTTATGTGAAAATTTTCACATGTAAAATTATGCCAAAATTATTTACTAAAAATAAAAATAAAAAAATTCGTGGGTTTGAATTTATTATTATTTTTTTAAATCCTTTCCTGCATCCCCATATATATATGTACACTTTTTGGCCAAATTGAGAAATATTGGATTTTTGAAAAAAAATATTAATAAATAATAAATGAGACAATTGCTCACTCCGATGGGGGACCGAACACGAGACCTTAGGCAACTGAACAAAGATCAATTCCGCTCGGACACTTGCTTTCTTATGCTTATTTGATGAAATTAATTCTATTTGTCCTAAAAATCATTTTTTTTTTCAATTTTTTAAAAATTCTTTATTTTAATTATTAAATTATAATTTTTATTTATTTATAAGTTTTAAATTAAATTGTATTTTATTAAAATTATATTATTTTATTTATTTTTAATTCGATTTTTTTACACCTTAAAAAAAAATTATTTCATTTGTTTAATTTAACTTTCTAATAATCTTTAAAATAATAATTATATATATTTTTTAAATTATAAATTATAAATAAATAATTATATTCTTTTAAAATCGTATATGTCCTAAAAATTCATTTTTTTAATCAAATACTACTTTCTATTTAAATAAGTACTACTTTTCATTTAAACAAGCAATAATTTCTATTTAAACAAGCAATACTTTCTATTATTTAAACAAGTACTACGTTTCATTTAAATAAGTACTACTTTTCATTTAAACAAATACTAATTTTCTATTTAAACAAGTACTACTTTTCTATTTAAACAAGTAATACTTTTCATTTAACAAGTAATACTTTACATTTAAACAAGTATTACTTTTCTAATTAAACAAGTAATATTTTTAATTTTAACAGGTACTACTTTTCATTTAAACAATTACTACTTTTCATTTAAACAAAAACTATTTTTCATTTTAACAAGTACTACTTTTCATTTAAACATGTAATACTTTTTATTTAAACAAGTAATACCTTTAATTTAAACAAATAATACTTTTCATTTAAACAAGTACTACTTTTCCTTTAATCAAGTAATACTTTTCATTTTAACAAGTACTACTTTTTATTTAAACAAGTAATACCTTTAATTTAAAAAGTACTACTTTTCAATTAAATAAGTACTACTTTTCTATTTAAACAAGAACTACTTTTCTATTTAAACAAGTAATACTTTTCATTTAACAGGTAATACTTTACATTTAAACAAGTACTACTTTTCTATTTGAACAAGTAACACTTTTCATTTAAACAAGTACTACTTTTCCTTTAATCAAGTAATACTTTTCATTTTAACAAGTACTACTTTTTATTTAAACAAGTAATACCTTTAATTTAAAAAGTACTACTTTTCAATTAAATAAGTACTACTTTTCTATTTAAACAAGAACTACTTTTCTATTTAAACAAGTAATACTTTTCATTTAACAGGTAATACTTTACATTTAAACAAGTACTACTTTTCTATTTGAACAAGTAACACTTTTCATTTAAACAAGTACTACTTTTCCTTTAATCAAGTAATACTTTTCATTTTAACAAGTACTACTTTTTATTTAAACAAGTAATACCTTTAATTTAAAAAGTACTACTTTTCAATTAAATAAGTACTACTTTTCTATTTAAACAAGAACTACTTTTCTATTTAAACAAGTAATACTTTTCATTTAACAGGTAATACTTTACATTTAAACAAGTACTACTTTTCTATTTGAACAAGTAATACTTTTCATTTTAACATGTAATACTTTCTATTTAAACAAGTTCTACTTTTCATTTAAACAAGTACTACTTTTAATTTTAACAAGTACTACTTTTCATTTAAACATGTAATACTTTTTATTTAAACAAGTAATACCTTTCATTTAAACAAATAATACCTTTCATTTAAACAAGTACTACTTTTCATTTAAACAAGTACTACTTTTCATTTAAACAAGTACTACTTTTTTATTTAAAAAAGTAATACATTTCATTTTAACAAGTAATACTTTCGATTTAAACTAGTACTACTTTTCATTTAAAAAAGTAATACTTTTCATTTTAACAAGTACTACTTTTCATTTAAACATGTAATACTTTTCATTTAAACAAGTAATACCTTTCATTTAAACAAATAATACCTTTCATTTAAACAAGTACTACTTTTCATTTAAACAAGTACTACTTTTCTATTTAAACAAGTAATACTTTCTATTTAAACAAGTAATACTTTTCATTTAACAAGTAATACTTTCTATTTAAACAAGTAATACTTTTCATTTAACAAGTAATACTTTTCATTTAAACAAGTACTACTTTTCTATTTAAACAAGTAATATTTTTCATTTAAACAAGTACTACTTTTCTATTTAAACAAGTACCACTTTTCTATTTAAACAGGTAATATTTTTCATTTAAACAAGTACTACTTTTCTATATAAACAATTAATACTTTTCATTTAAACAAGTATTACTTTTCCTTTAATCTTGTACTACTTTTCATTTAAACAAGTACTACTTTTCATTTTAACAAGTACTACTTTTTATTTAAACATGTAATACTTTTTATTTAAACAAGTAATACCTTTCATTTAAACAAATAATACCTTTCATTTAAACAAGTACTACTTTTCATTTAAACAAGTACTACTTTTCTATTTAAACAAGTACTACATTTCTATTTAAACAATTAATAATTTTCATTTAACAAGTAATACTTTTCATTTAATCAAGTACTACTTTTCTATTTAAACAAGTAATACTTTTCATTTTAACAAGTAATACTTTCTATTTAAACTAGTACTACTTTTCATTTAAACAAGTAATAGTTTTCATTTTAACAAGTACTACTTTTCATTTAAACATGTAATACTTTTCATTTAAACAAGTAATACCTTTCTTTTAAACAAATAATACATTTCCTTTAAATAAGTACTACTTTTCATTTAAACAAGTACTACTTTTCTATTTAAACAAGTAATACATTCCTTTTTAAACAAGTAATACTTTTCATTTAACAAGTAATACTTTCTATTTAAACAAGTAATACTTTTCATTTAACAAGTAATACTTTTCATTTAAACAAGGACTACTTTTCTATTTAAACAAGTAATATTTTTCATTTAAACAAGTACTACTTTTCTATTTAAACAAGTAATATTTTTCATTTAAACAAGTACTACTTTTCTATTTAAACAAGTAATACTTTTCATTTAAACAAGTACTACTTTTCCTTTAATCAAGTACTACTTTTCATTTTATCAAACAGTACTTTTCATTTAAACAAGTAATATCTTTCATTTAAACAATAAGTGCATCCTTCTCAATAAAATAATAAATTACAATCGAAAAAATAAATAATAATAATTATTATAAATTCATTTAATACAAATGTAGCGTGAATAATTATTATAAATTACAATTGAAATACATCTCCCTCTCTCTCTCTTATTAACGGCGCCTCCCTCTCCTCCTCCCCCTTCATATCCAATCCATCCACACACAAAATCTCTATGCCTTCCCACACCTGGATTCAACGATTTCAAATCAGATCTCAGATATTGGGCGAACAGATCGGAAACGCGCTCGTACAGAAACACGAAATCCGAATCGCGATTTAACCTCTCCACAAATCTTCTCGCCCTTTCGATCCGCTTCTCCTCGCGTATCAATTTGGGCGTTTTCCAGACTTGATTTCTTTTTCCGATGATTCGATTTCGCAATTACGCGAGCCTCGGAGCCTTCTAGAAGCCGAAATAGAACCTCGAGCGAGTCCTTGAAGTACCCAAACTCCGTAAATGAAGCGACGTTAGACGCTAGGGTTTTCGGATGCGGCGGTGTAGAACCCTTCCTTATCCGACTTTCCAATGCCGCGCACTCCTCGGAGATGTCCGCCGCACCCACACAAATCGCCGCTGCGACCTCCAACACACCAATCAGAAAATCGAGCTCTATTTCGATGCCGTAAAAGATGTCGAGGAAAAACCCCGAAACTGCTACGAGGGCCCGATCTGCCTCAACAACAATGAATTCGTCTGGAGGTTAGAGTGAGTGACTTTATAGGTTCGTGTATTTTATATTTTAGTAATTTTTTGGACATTGATCTTTTAAGGTGAGCAGTTGGGGATTCTGTTTAGATATCTTATATTCGGGAGTTTCTAATGTGAATTTATAAGTTATGGATGTTGTCAATTTGATTGTTGTGTCATTAAAAGTTCTTAAATGGTTAAGTAAGTATAGTTCTACATTTTAGCCTTCTAAATATTGTGTTGATGCTATTGTACAGAACAAAGATGAGATATAGAAGGTGCGATCCTCATTCCCATGGTGCGTGTTAGTACCAACCAGAAGTAGTAGGTGGTTGAACTACAATTCTGCAGGTACATAGTACTTCTCATCTCTCTCTCATACTCTTGGGCTTCATTTCTTCATTTTTTTTCCTTAAAAGAACAATATTTAGGCTGTTTCCAACATTAAATGTTAAGGAGGAACAACAAGATAATGCATGAGATAGATGCCACCATCTCTTGATTGCCCTCAGCTCCACCTCCTCCACTCAGGCTCATCTTAGAGTAAAATGTTACTACACTTATTTAAAAAAAAATTCAATTAAATTAATGAAATGATTCAGTTGCTTGATTAATATAGTTTGCATAATTTCAATAATATTTATCACAACAATAATTGGCATATATTTGCATAATTTCAACCAAAATTCATTATAGTTTACAGAATTTCAGTTGCACCTCCTTGTTTGTAGGATTTGCTTGGTTGAGAACATTAAAAAATAGATATTTGTAGTAATGCTTGGTTGTGATTCTTCATTCTTGTGAACATTAAAATTTTGCAGTAATGCTTTGTTGTGAGTCTCCTAGAGGCGTCTAGGCGGCCTCGTGATGTACATTTCGGCGGGAAGCAGTAGCAGTCTGAGTCTCCGAGATTGAGGCGTGAAGTTGCCTACATTTTTAATGTTGTTGTTCGCTAAATTTTCAGTGGAAATCTCAGGTTCGTTAGTTTAGGTATAACGTAATGATGCGGCTGCATGCAACAAACAATATATTATGCTCGAAATGTTGTTTAAGTGCATTTATAATGGATATATCATTTTTTTGTCGATACACTTTCTTTTCAAATTTCGTGTTTTAATAATTTGATATTTTGGTGAAGAGACATCAATTTAATGTATGCTATTTTTTCTCCGAATCATACCATTTTCCATCCAGGGTGCAAAGGAGATATTCAAGTTGTGCTCACATCCAGTAGAAATTGAGTCTGTAATAGCATGTAAGTTGTAATTCCCTCTAATCTTTATCTTGGAATTCCTCACAGAAAAGAACAGTAGATGGACTATTCAGCAGTTTGGTGGAAACTATATCCGTTGTTCCTGGTTGCCTCTACCATGTAACCTTGGCGGAGTGACGGTGCACGGTAAGGGAGGGTGATGGAGTGGGGTGCGGCTAGGGCAGCCAGGGCTGGACATGAAGGTGTTTGGTCTCAGATGATTGATTGATGTTTCTATGTATCTGCTCGGTGCGATGTTATCCCGTGCCTCTATCCTGGAAAAGTTTAGTGTGATAAGCTTCTATGATGGGTTTCATTTGTACAAATGCTGTGGTGTTGGAGCTGCAAAAAATGTGTACCAAGTGGAGGAATATGTGGAGTCAGTGGGTGGGATTGTCCTTTGAGGAATCTGAACTCGCAGCGTTGCTAGAGGTAAAAATTGGTGTTTATTAAATGAGAGATTATGAATTGTTGTAATATATGTCAAATGGTTTCCTCTGATTAAAGTTATATGTGATGTCTACTACTTGCCCATTTGAATTGATCATGATCGTCCTTGTCATGCTATTTGGAAATTTATAATGCTTATTCTTGATGAATTTTGATATTGTGTTGTATGTGTAAAATATTTCTTTTCCGTCTTTCTTAATAATCTAAATAAGGTATTTTAAGACCCTTTGATTAGTTTAGTTTGAAAAAGCCTCGAATACTCTTAATATTGATGAACTATTTTGTGATTTTGAAGGTGAGTTTTGAGATAGGGAGTGAAAACAAGCTGTGTGAGTATATCCACAAACTAACACGAACCACAAGAGTGGTTGAAGAGTCAACAATGGCAATCAGAAGGAGCTGGTTCAGAAGGAAAAATATAGCTAAGGTAGATTTAGTAATTAGTTCGGATTTATGAGATAATTAATTATTTAGAAACTCTCGAAGTGTGTTATTAGATTTTAAAATACAAATTTCTATAACTGTACTCAGTATCTACTATTCTGTGTTTCTTTTATTTGGATACCGGTGTTTACGTGAAATTTGAATTTCAAAGGAATTAGAGGTTCTATGGGTTTTTCTTCGCTTAACAGCTCTACATTTTGACATTGTCTAATGCAGTAAATTTTTAGTTATGGTTTAATATTTTTATGTATTTGATCTTTTAAATTAAATAAATTTGTTTATATGAAATTTGTTGTTGCTCTAGAGTTTTGCCGTCTATAATGAAGTTGTTATTTGAAGCTAAAAATTTGAATCTACTTTAAATCATCCTTCTGGGGTTCTCTAATTTTGTATACATATCTGATAACGTGATTTATTTTTTGATGCTTCTCGGTTACAGTTTATTAGGATCTTATGGATTTTTCCCAGTTGATTTAACGAAAACTATTTCTATTCCAGGTCTTTCTTTCTTGTCATTATAACTAGGTTGCTCTACATTATTAGATTGTGTTTCTTTCCTCTTATAATGAATCCTTTTAATTGAGTACTTAACTTAGGTCCAGTATCATATATATTGGACTTTGATCCAAAAGTAATTGACTTTTTTGGGACACGAAACATGGGGTACGTGCACCAAAAACTTATTAAGATTCTTATCAATTGTAAAGTCCGTTGGTACCATTTTTTACGGATAATTTATTACAAATTAGCAGTGCTTTAGTCTCTTATCGAAGAGTTGTCTCTCTTGACAGGAAATGGACGGATTCTTAAAACTTTTTTCTACTAAATCGTTTTTTATTAATAGTGATGATTCACATGTAACGTGCAACGCACGTGGTAGGCAACTAGTAATAAACATTAAAAGAAGGTAATTATGGGTTTTATGAATATTTTATTTCAATCTTGGGTATGGTGATGAAGTAGCTGATTTTTTATAATTTTTTGTAGTCTCTTGAACTTAAAGAACGGTCAAGTCTCGATTTACTTGTATGAGCAAACCCACGATCTGAGAAAAAACGGGTGAAATCCGACAAGGCAAAAGAAAATTGGGTAAGTCGTGTAGACATTTATGATATTTGATTATGTTATTATTGAGGTTAATTTACTTTTTTTTCAATTCAGTTGAGCATTTTATTTACTTTATTTATGCTTAAATACCAGAAAATGATGAAACGTAAGCGAGAGGAATATTTGGATCTCGGAATAGACAAGACCGAAGCTGACATAGCTTTGGAGGTGTTGAGCCATGGGGCTGGATATACCAAAGGTTATGGTTATGGTTCTAAGCCTCCAAGTAAGCGTAGTTCATTGTACAATTCTTCTGTTGAATATGAAGATGAACTAAGAGAAACAACAGAAGAGTTGCAACAATCTAGAGCTCAAGTGGAAGAACTACAAACTCAAGTAACTAGCTTGAAAGAGGACCTGACTACACAAAATGAAAATCTGACTGCCAAACTCTCTGAGCAAAATGACATTCTCACTGCAAAACTCTCTGAGCAAAGTGCAACTATGAACAAACTAATGACTTTTATGAGGGAGAAAGGGATTGACATATAATTAAGGTTAGCTTCTATATTTTTTTATGAGTTTTTGGTTCTTGTTGTTTTTCTTTAGCCTTTACTTTATTATTTTCATTTTTCTTTTAGTAGTACTACTCATATGTGTAGCTTTAAAGCTGACTGTGTTAGAAGAGGGCAGATATGATGATTTGTTTGTGTTCAACATGTATAACGAATAAGGGAATGTGGTTCTCTTGTTTCTCACTTTCGAGATTAGGTCTTGTAGATGCTATTTCGAAGTGCAATTAGGTCTTGTAGATGCTATTTCGAAGTGCAATTAGGTCTTTTAGATGCTTCAATTGCTGATTTTTTGGAGCATTGCAACTGCTGATTTGATTCAAACATAAATGTGGATATGTGTGTGATACAATTTATATTTTTAGCCAAGATATACGTGTATTGCGTGTATATAGATAGTGGTAGTACTATACTTTGTATATTTCACTACCAAATTGTGCTAATTATGGTGTGTTAAGTAAAGATTGTTGCATTTTAGTTCTTTGATGTAATGATTAACAGAAGTTAGTGTACTCATTCCTTCTGAATTGCATTCGAACGTTTTGAAATTTGAGTCTGGTGCTAGGATTAATTCTACTGTTATGCCGAATGGTGCATTGACTGGTTCGAATTTGGCTTTCATTTTTGATAACGTGCTTATTCCTTCTGTGATTTCTGGGGATTTGCCTAACTCTGATTTTGAACTTTTGAAGTTGGGGCTAGATTCTGGTTTGCAGAATGCATATATTGAAAATTTTATTTCTAGTGCATTGGGTATGAAACCTGCTAATGGTTCTTCTAGTCTAAATTTGGGGATGATTTTTAAAAAGTTGAGTCTAACAACTTTAAAAATAAGTACTTCTCTACAGCTTTTTAGAGAATGGCACTACGGAGTTATGCTTTCTTATAAATTCATCTGATATGATATTTTTTTTATAGGTGATATCTAAGGAGAAGATTTCAGATTCGTCGTTTGAAGTGCAAAAAGGAATAATGGCATGGAAATTATTTTTGAAGACATATAAGACATTGATTTTTTTAGTTTATTGTTTCATGTAGTTTTCATAACAAAGATTGTTGATTGGTTTCTATTGTTTGAAGGATTTTTTTGTTAATGCAAATTATTATTTTTATCTTTAATCAATTTAGTTTTTGTTGTAATATTTATTATTTAGTATTATTATTGATTTAATATATATAAAAATTCAAATAAATTGATAATAAAAGTAATTATTTCACGATGAAATAAATGCGTCACAATATGTATCATTTTTATGACGAAATAATAGTCACGATATGTTAATTAATCATGACGATATATGTTGTTACTATATCAATTTCTTTAGTGGCGATTATCATCATCGTCACTGAATAATATTTTTTTAATGACAAAAATTATTTTGTCATCATTTTTACATCTTTTAACGACAACGAATATTTTGTCACTAAAGTCCAATTTTTTGTGACAAAATTTAGTTGTCATTATATCTATATATATAACCACGATCATTTTTTCGTCATTTTTTTGCAATTCTTTCATGACGAGAAAATGTCAAATATGACGAACAATATATTGTCGCCAAATCTAATCTTTTAGTGATGATTACTATTTTCGTCACTAAATAATACATTATAGTGACAAAAATAATTCGTCACAATTTTCACATCATTTTGCGACAATAAAAATTTTGTCACTAAATCATACTATTTAGTGACAAATTTTATCGTCATTTTATATGTACACATATAATGATGATCAACATTTCGTCACCGCATAACAACTCTTTCTTGACGAATATAGAAAATGTGACAAAATAACCAAGCTAATTGTGACAAAATTAACGTCACTAAAGTAACTTTTTTGTGACAATTATTTATATCGTCACGTAAAGTTGAACTTTAGTGACGAAACATCATATTAAGTGACGAAATTTTGATGCCTAAAGTGACAATTTATGCGTCACAATAGATGGAAACATATAGGGACGATGACCTTTATCGTCACTAAATGATGTCTTTTTCATGACGAATTAATATAGTGTCACATTTTTCATAATACCACGCACAATAAATGACGATCTATGCCACAAAAAAAATCTTCACAAATGATCAATTGTGACGGAAAATGATGTTTCAGTGACAAATTTTTTCGTCGCGAATTCTCGAATTTCCTGTAGTGACCTACACGACTGATGTAGGTGAGAAGGACTTTCTTGAAGCCGAGCTGTTGAGACCAGCAAACAAGGAGAATACGACAAATGTCAAAGCCTCCTACCTGAAGAGGAAATATCGCCTTCTCCTTGAGATCGTTCAGAAGGTGATTATGTGCTCAACCTACAGCCTTGATGCTGTCACTTCTTATAAGATCAGTGTCATGACTGCAATCATCAAGAAAGCCTCCGATATGGATTGGTTGGGTATGGTCAAGGCAAGACTGCGGAAAGACTCAGGGAAGTTCGATCTGACCCAGAGGAATGAAGTGTGCTTATCTTCCAAGTGCTCCTTCATACACAAAATCTCAATCATTCTATCAGAAAAACTGCCAAAGAATTATGAATGGAATGAGAATGGTGTGAAGATGTATCAAGAAAAGCACAAGGCCATCTTGGGCAAGAATGAGCCCCTGCTTGGTCAATCTGATGAGGATCCTACTCCTTATGTGCCCAAACCAAAGGGAGAAAAGAAGGGTAAAGAAAAGGCAACTGCATCTTCAGAAGCGCAGGGAACGGCCTTTCTAGAGAAGAGATTGAAGAGGAAGGATCTGGCCAAGAAACCAGATGCTCAACGAAAACGTCAGAAGAGAGTTACTTCTCCTCTGAAGACTGCTCCTAGTTCTGCTCAGCAAGTTCGCAGAACGGAGAATCTGATTCAGGTTGAATCAGAAAAGGAGATAGCAGTCAGTTCTGAGCACACTGCCAGTGAAGTAAGGGACGAGCAGATGATCGAAGAAGAAGGAGAGAAAGCTATCAGAGGAACTGAAGTGGAGCACTCTGTGGAAGAATCACCATCTGATTCTCTGTCTCTCACTAAGATCTTCCAGAAAGTAAGATCGCCTATGCCCACTTCCAAATCGCCATCACCCTCTCCTCAACAATCATCACCACCACCCTCTCCTCACAAAACATTCTCACCCTCATCCTCACCAGTCAGATCACCCAGATCTCCCACTCCCCCAACCATTGAACCTGTTCAGGAAACTGAACCCCCTCAACAAGTGGAAAACGAACCTGAACCACAAATATCTCCATCTCACTCCTAATCTCCAAACAAGATACAAGAACCTGAGAGATCTGACAAGCGTGTGTCCGTCTCTCATAATCCCTTCAATACCAGAACCGTGTTTGTTTCAACTGATTCTGAAAGCCCGATCATAAGGATAATGAAGCAACAAATCAAGGAGTATCTGCTGGACCTGTGCCCTGAATTGGATCAACATCCTGGCATCCAGCATCAGATTGAAGAGATTGTGTTCTGGAGGGATATCAGACTGAAAATCATCGAGGAATTTCTGATCCTCATGAAAAATCTGGGATCTGATTTCTTTGTAAACTTGGAGATGAAGTGCTTGAACAATGCTGAGATTGAAAGCGCTGTAGAATTGGCCTCTGTGGATGATATCAGATGGTTGATTCATGAAAGGTTCGGAATTGCTGATAACAGGGAGGAAACTGTTCAACCTCCTACAGATCTTGAGGGAGCTGCCAATGAACCAAGAATTGGTGCTACAGATGAGACCCGACTTGGCAAGGCTTCAACATCTGACCAGACTGCTATGCTGAGCTCCGATACCCTAGATCTTTATGCTGAGAAGATTCAGGATGGGGTCAAGGCTGCTATTGAAGACAAATTCACAGCTCTCACAGCAGATCTGATGAAGCGGTTTGAAGAAGAGCAAACAAAACTGGTTGACAGAGAAAGAAGTCTCACAGTTGGGATACATAATGCCATCCTTTCTGAAGTAATGCAACTAGTAAATCCTCTTGCCGAGAAGCTCAATCTCCAGTCTGATAAACTCAAAGTTCAGAAAGACATGCTCAATGAGACACAGGTGCTACTGGAAAATGTCTGGGCATCCCTGGAGAAAACTGACAACCACATGGATATGGGTTGGAAACACTTTGCAGCTTCTACAGAACGAGCAAGAAAGGACATCGAATTTCCTCTCAGACGCTTTTTAACTCCTGCACCTTCTGCCACCGCTCAGATCACTCCTCTTGCTGTTGAGGAACTCAGAGAGGCGATCACACGATAGTTTATTGCTCTGAATCGCAGGCTGTCCAACCTCTTTAACGAAAACAAAAAGGGGGAAGGACAAGAGAATAAAGAGAAAGAAGAAAAACAGACACAGTTGGTAACAATTGCATCTTTTCCAGAAACCACTGTATCTGACTTGCCTGAAACCACTCCATCTACTGATCTTGTTGCTGAATTAAAAGAAACTGTGGAGCAACATAGCAAAGAGATCACTGAGCAGAAGATTGCTCTTTCAGATGTTATTGCCAGAGTCGATAAGATTGAAGACTTCTCTTCGTCTGTATAGAAAAGAATGGAAACTGATGATCAGGCCAAGAGCCTTGAACTCGCTATGAAATTAGCAGAAGAAGACGAACGAGATGAACCTGAGCAGACTCTGAAGAGAAATAAAGGCAAAGGCAAGATGGTGAAAGCTGTTGCTGAAGTTCAGAGACAAGGACAATTATTCTCTACCAAAAGCCAGACAGAGAATAAGAGAGGCTGCCATCAAGAAGCAGAAGTTAGCAGAGGCTAAGGGACTAAACATCGCATACATCCGAAGGAAGAGGAAGAATGAAGCTGCAGCAGAGAAGATTGTTTGTGAAAAGAATGCCCTTCCGGTACCTGTTAAAGACATCCTCTGTGCCCGGCTAGATCTGCTTCCAGAATGGGATCAGATCAGAGGAGAATGGTTGTGTGACGTGTACATCCTAGAGATGATTCTGATTCATCAAGACCAGACAGAAAATGATGATGAATTTCGGAACTGGTTAGAAACGAAGTACCCAGACTTCTACCAGATGGTGATGAAGGAAGGGAAGATCATGTCACTGATACCTGAAGCTCCTCCCTTTGAACAACTCCTTCCACCTTTGCGTCCAGACAACAAGCTAGATGCTGTCAAATTCAAGGATGCCTACTATGGATTTGTTGGTAAAGGAGGGATCCATAGAAGAGAAGATCTGGACAAACTAATGCAAAGGATTTACAAGATGTTTGGTATCCCCAAAGAACTTCAAAAGTTCAAGTACACCTGAGGAAGACAACTTGGAATCAGATGATAGGTACGCTTTTATATATTCTGTAATGCACACACCTATCTGAATGAAATATTCTATCTCTCTGATTCTAAGACAACATCTCATTGTCTTCTGAAGTATGTACTGCTTTACATTATCTGCATTTCTACTTATTGTATCTATTTTTCTGATTAAGTGTTTTGGTTCCATCAAAAAGGGGGAAATTGTTGGGAAATTTGTATTTAGTTTTGATGGAAGTTCCAAAACAGGTTGTAATAGGACCAGTCAGATCTGTTAGCTGACTAATGACTTAGAATCAGATTAAGATGACCAACTGAAATGTATAGATAGCTGATGTAAAAGATAGGTCACATATTGAGGGAGAACTCAATATGTATAGGTCGGGTCAAATTATCAGATGACCAGATAAGGTCAGATGATCAGAAGACTAAGACAAGTCAGAAGACAAGAAGAAGTCAGATGATCAGGTGAAGACAGAAGAACCTGAAGACTTAGATAAACCTGAAGACTCAGATAAATCTGAAGACTCAGAGAAACCTGAAGAGTCAGTAACAAACCTGAAGACTCAGTATGACTGAAGACTGAGGCTCAGAGTCACCTAAAGATCAGAAGACTACCAGAAGACCAGAAGACCTACATCAGCCGAGTCTGCAAATTGTGCTAAGACAATCTTCATTAGAAGAATCTACAAGGTAGACTGATCAGTTATCTGATCAGGTCAGCTCACACCTGGCGTCAACCAAAATGGTACACCAGACAAGACGAATATTCGACTAAAGGAATATCAATCGTCAAATAGATAAATACTAAAGTGCCGCCTCGCAAAGCCAAAGAGAAAGCAACACGTGCACAAAATGAGCTGACGATGCGGGATTCGACGCTGCGGACATAAACAACACTAATCATGCCTACGGCCACACCGATATTCGGAGCACGTCACATCATATCCTACAACCTACCTAATATAGCCCGAAATTCAAATTGCTCTCCAACGGCTATTTGATTTCGTGGTCTACAAAATGGGATTGATCGTCAAGTGAAGGATGGGACACCGAGCAAAGCGGAACAACGATATTAACGCAAATTATCAAGAAGCAAAAGATATAACAGAATTACCGCTCGAAGAACACCGAATTTGAAGATTATTCTTAAGTGTTCTTCCCATTGTTCTTAGCATAGAAATTTCATCCTCTAGCATTTGGCTACATAAACACTAGGATAGATTTCCAGTTGGAACCACAACAAATCTTTACCCAAACTCAAAGTTAGGTTAAGTTTGTTACCGCAAGATTTCAGACTAGGGATTTTAGTTTCTAATTTCTGGGATCGGTTGAGTGTGAACTCGATAAAACATCTGTTGAGTGTTGGACTAACACATTAAACTAAGTCCAGTCGGTTAAGTCGGTTAAGTTGATCCCCTTGTGTTAAGGGAAGAGTGGACGTAAGACGGGTTTCGTCTGAACCACTATAAAATCTTGTGTGCATTTACTTGCTCTTTATTGCTTTACACTATTCACACAACTGAGCTTAAAATTGCATACATATTCTAAGTTAACATCATTCTGCACCAAGCAACTAATCTGATCAGGTTGACACCTTAGTCAGCCGATTGAAAACTGACTTGAGAATCTGATTTGTTAAAACTGGTTTTTCACACAGGTATTAACAAGCTTCCGCACTATCAGTTAAACTGACAGATATCAAACTGATCTGCCCTCAGGCACTCAGTAAGATTGAACATCAGTCCAAACTTATTCACTTGCACTCTGATCAGGTAAACTGCATCACACCTGATCTGCACCAAAAGTTTTCAGAAGTCTATTCACCCCTCCCCTCTAGACTTCTGCCCTCACGAAAACCGTTCGGGACCTACAAAGTACACTTTTCAGTGTTTGTTCTACCAACTAAGGTTGACATTCTCTTTGTTCATATCAACAACGTATGACTGGTGTAACATCAGTTGACACCTGGTGTGAGCTGACCTGATCAGTCTACCTGATAGAGTCTTCTGATGCCAGTTGTCTTAGCTTCAACAAGCAGGCTCGACTGATGTAGGTCGTCTGGTCTTCTGATCTGGATCTTGATCTTCTGGTAGTCTTCTGATCTTCAGGTCTTCTGAGCTATTGGCTTCATGTCTTCACCTGATCATCTGATTAACTGATCATTCGACTAACTGACCTGACCTATACATATTGAGTTCCACCTCAATATGTGACCTCTATTATACATCACCGTCTATACATTTCACCGGTCATCCTAACTTTGATTCTAAGACACCAAATCGACTAAACAGTCCGACCGTCCTATTACAAACTGTTTTGGAACTTCCATCAAAACTAAATACAAATTTCCCAACAAGTATTAGTTGAGTATTGTAATCGGTATCACTAATGGAAGATGGTCTCTCGTAAACACATTGTATTAGGTTACTATTGTAATCGGTATCACTAATGGAATGTCGTCTCTCGTAAACACATCCAAAGGTATTAGTTGACTATTGTAATCGGTATCACTAATGGAATGTCGTCTCTCGTAAACACATCAAAAGGTATTAGTTGACTATTTTAATCGGTATCACTCATGGTAGATGGTCTCTCGTAAACAATCCAAAGGTATTAGTTTACTATTGTAATCGGTATCACTAATGGAATGTCGTCTCTCGTAAAAACATCCAAATGTATTAGTTGACTATTGTAATCGATATCACTAATGGAATGTCATCTTTCGTAAACACATCAAAAGGTATTAGTTGACTATTGTAATCGGCATCACTAATGGAATGTCGTCTCTCGTAAACACATCTAAAGGTATTAGTTGACTGTTGTAATGGATATCACTAATGGAATGTCATCTCTCGTAAACACATCCAAAGGTATTAGTTGACTATTGTAATCGGTATCACTAATGGAATGTCATCTTTCGTAAGCACATCCAAAGGTATTAGTTGACTATTGTAATCGGTATCACTAATGGAATGTCGTCTCTCGTAAACACATCAAAAGGTATTAGTTGAATATTGTAATTGGTATCACTCATGGTAGATGGTCTCTCGTAAACACATCCAAATGTATTAGTTTATTATTGTAATCGGTATCACTAATGGAATGTCGTCTCTCGTAAACACATCCAAAGGTATTAGTTGACTATTGTAATCGGTATCACTAATGGAATGTCATCTTTCATAAGCACATCCAAAGGTATTAGTTGACTATTGTAATCGGTATCACTAATGGAATGTCGTCTCTCGTAAACACATCAAAAGGTATTAGTTGAATATTGTAATTGGTATCACTCATGGTAGATGGTCTCTCGTAAACAGATCCAAATGTATTAGTTTATTATTGTAATCGGTATCACTAATGGAATGTCGTCTCTCGTAAACACATCCAAAGGTATTAGTTGACTATTGTAATTGGTATCACTCATGGTAGATGGTCTCTCGTAAACACATCCAAAGGTATTAGTTTATTATTGTAATCGGTATCACTAATGGAATGTCGTCTCTCGTAAACACATCCAAAGGTATTAGTTGACTATTGTAATTCGGTATCACTAATGGAATGTTGTCTCTCGTAAACACATCCAAAGGTATTAGTTGACTATTTTAATCGGTATCAGTATTGGAATGTCGTCTTTCTTAAGCACATCCAAAGGTATTAGTTGACTATTGTAATCAGTATCACTAATTAAATGTCGTCTCTCGTAAGCACATCAAATGGAATTAGTTGACTATTGTAATTGGTATCACTAGTGGTAGACGGTCTCACGTAAACACAACCAAAGATATTAGTTGAGTATTGTAATCGGTATCTCTAATGAAATGTCGTCTCTCGTAAACACATCCAAAGGTATTAGTTGACTATTGTAATTCTGTATCACCAATGGTAGATAGTCTCTCGTAAACACATCCAAAGATATTAGTTGACTATTGTAATTGGTATCACTAATGGTAGATGGTCTCTCATAAACACATCCAAAGATATTAGTTGCCTATTTTAATTGGTATTACTAATGGATCATAAATGCATCCAATGGTATTACTTGACTATTTTAATCGGTATCACCAATGGAATATCGTCTCTCGTAAACACATCCAAAGGTATTAGTTCGGTATTGTAATTGGTATCACTAATGGTAGATGGTATCTCGGAAACACATCCAAAGGTATTAGTTGACTATTGTAATCAGTATCACTAATGGAATGTCATCTCTTGCAAACACATCCAAAGGTATTAGTTGAGTATTATAATCGGTATCACTAATAGTAGATGGTCTCTCGTAAACACATCCAAATGTATTAGTTGACTATTGTAATCGGTATAACTAATGGAATGTCATCTCTTGTTAACACATCCAAAGGTATTAGTTGACTATTGTAATTGGTATCACTAATGGAGTGTCATCTCTCGTAAACACATCCAAAGGTATTAGTTGACTATTATAATCGGTATCACTAATGGAATGTCATCTCCCGTAAACACATCCAAATGTATTAGTTGACTACTGTAATCGGTATTACTAATGGAATGTCATCTATCGTAAACACATCCAAATGTATTAGTTGACTATTGTAATCGATATCACTAGTAGAATGTCGTCTCTCATAAACAAATCAAAAGGTATTAGTTGACTATTGTAATTCGGTATCACTAATGGAATGTTGTCTCTCGTAACATATCCAAAGATATTAATTGACTATTATAATCATTATCACTAATGGAATGTTGTCTCTCGTAAACACATAAAAATATATTAGTTGACTATTGTAATTGGTATCACTAGTGGTAGATGGTGTATATAGTAAACACATCCAAAGGTATTAGTTGACTATTGTAATCGGTATCATTAATGGAATGTCGTGTCTCGTAAACATATCCAAAGGTATTAGTTGACTATTGTAATTCGGTATCACTAATGGTAGACGGTCTCTCGTAAACACATCCAAATATATTAGTTGACTAATGTAATTGGTATCACTAATGGTAGATGGTCTCTCGTAAACACATCCAAAGGTATTAGTTGACTATTGTAATTAGTATCACTAATGGTAGATGGTCTCTCGTAAACACATCCAAATGTATTAGTTGACTATTGTAATTCGGTATCACTAATGGAATGTCGTCTCTCTTAAACACATCCAAAGGTATTAGTTGAGTATTATAATCGATATCACTAATGATAGATGGTCTCTCGTAAACACATCCAAATGTATTAGTTTATTATTGTAATCGGTATAACTAATGGAATGTCGTCTCTCGTAAACACATCCAAAGGTATTAGTTGACTATTGTAATTCGGTATCACTAATGGAATGTTGTCTCTCGTAAACACATCCAAATGTATTAGTTGACTATATTAATCGGTATCAGTATTGGAATGTCGTCTTTCGTAAGCACATCCAAAGGTATTAGTTGACTATTGTAATCGGTATCACTAATGGAATGTCGTCTTTCATAAGCACATCCAAAGGTATTAGTTGACTATTGTAATCAGTATCACTAATAAAATGTCATCTCTCGTAAGCACATCAAATGGAATTAGTTGACTATTGTAATTGGTGTCACTAGTGGTAGACGGTCTCACGTAAACACAACCAAAGATATTAGTTGAGTATTGTAATCGGTATCACTAATGAAATGTCGTCCCTCGTAAACACATCCAAAGGTATTAGTTGAGTATTGTAATTACAGATCACCAATGGTAGATAGTCTCTAAAAACACATCCAAAGATATTAGTTGACTATTGTAATTGGTATCACTAATGGTAGATGGTCTCTCATAAACACATCCAAAGATATTAGTTGCCTATTTTAATTGGTATTACTAATGGGTCATAAATGCATCCAATGGTATTACTTGACTATTGTAATCGGTATCACTAATGGAATATCGTCTCTCGTAAACACATCCAAAGGTATTAGTTCGGTATTGTAATTGGTATCACTAATGGTAGATGGTATCTCGGAAACACATCCAAAGGTATTAGTTGACTATTGTAATCGGTATCACGAATGGAATGTCGTCTCTTGCAAACACATCCAAAGGTATTAGTTGAGTATTATAATCGGTATCACTAATAGTAGATGGTCTCTCGTAAACACATCCAAATGTATTAGTTGACTATTGTAATTGGTATAACTAATGGAATGTCATCTCTCGTTAACACATCCAAAGATATTAGTTGACTATTGTAATTGGTATCACTAATGGAGTGTCATCTCTCGTAAACACATCCAAAGGTATTAGTTGACTATTATAATCGGTATCACTAATGAAATGTCGTCTCTCGTAAACACATCCAAAGGTATTAGTTGACTATTGTAATTCTGTATCACCAATGGTAGATAGTCTCTCGTAAACACATCCAAAGATATTAGTTGACTATTGTAATTGGTATCACTAATGGTAGATGGTCTCATATAAACACATCCAAAGATATTAGTTGCCTATTTTAATTGGTATTACTAATGGATCATAAATGCATCCAATGGTATTACTTGACTATTGTAATCGGTATCACTAATGGAATATCGTCTCTCGTAAACACATCCAAAGGTATTAGTTCGGTATTGTAATTGGTATCACTTATGGTAGATGGTATCTCGGAAACACATCCAAAGGTATTAGTTGACTATTGTAATCGGTATCACGAATGGAATGTCGTCTCTTGCAAACACATCCAAAGGTATTAGTTGAGTATTATAATCGGTATCACTAATAGTAGAGGGTCTCTCGTAAACACATCCAAATGTATTAGTTGACTATTGTAATTGGTATAACTAATGGAATGTCATCTCTCGTTAACACATCCAAAGGTATTAGTTGACTATTGTAATTGGTATCACTAATGGAGTGTCATCTCTCGTAAACAAATCCAAAGGTATTAGTTGACTATTATAATCGGTATCACTAATGGAATGTCATCTCCCGTAAACACATCCAAATGTATTAGTTGACTACTGTAATCGGTATTACTAATGGAATGTCATCTCTCGTAAACACATCCAAATTTATTAGTTGACTATTGTAATCGATATCACTAGTGGAATGTCGTCTCTCGTAAACAAATCAAAAGATATTAGTTGACTATTGTAATTCGGTATCACTAATGGAATGTTGTCTCTCGTAAACACATCCAAAGATATTAATTGACTATTATAATCATTATCACTAATGGAATGTTGTCTCTCGTATTAGTTGACTATTGTAATTGGTATCACTAGTGGTAGATGGTGTATATAGTAAACACATCCAAAGGTATTAGTTGACTATTGTAATCGGTATCACTAATGGAATGTTGTCTCTCGTAAACACATAAAAATGTATTAGTTGACTATTGTAATTGGTATCACTAGTGGTAGATGGTCTATAGTAAACACATCCAAAGGTATTAGTTGCCTATTGTAATCGGTATTACTATTGGAATATCGTATCTCGTAAACACATCCAAAGTATTAGTTGACTATTGTAATTCGTATCACTAATGGTAAATGGTCTCTCGTAAACACATCCAAAGATATTAGTTGACTATTTTAATTGGTATCACTAATGGTAGATGGTCTCCCGTAAACACATCCAAAGGTATTAGTTGACTATTGTAATTTGTATCACTAATGGTAGATGGTCTCTCGTAAACACATATAAATGTATTAGTTGACTATTGTAATCGGTATCACTAATGGAATGTCGTCTCTCGTAAACACATCCAAAGGTATTAGTTGACTATTATAATCGGTAACACTATTGGAATGTCATCTCTCGTAAACACATCTAAAGGTATTAGTTGACTATTGTTATCGGTATCACTAATGGAATGTCTTCTATCGTAAACACATCCAAAGTTATTAATTGACTATTGTAATTCGGTATCACTAATGGAATGTTGTCTCTTATAAACACATCCAAAGGTATTAGTTGACTATTGTAATTCGGTATCACTAATGGAATGTCGTCTCTCTTAAACACATCCAAAGGTATTAGTTGAGTATTATAATCGATATCACTAATGATAGATGGTCTCTCGTAAACACATCCAAATGTATTAGTTTATTATTGTAATCGGTATAACTAATGGAATGTCGTCTCTCGTAAACACATCCAAAGGTATTAGTTGACTATTGTAATTCGGTATCACTAATGGAATGTTGTCTCTCGTAAACACATCCAAATGTATTAGTTGACTATTTTAATCGGTATCAGTATTGGAATGTCGTCTTTCTTAAGCACATCCAAAGGTATTAGTTGACTATTGTAATCGGTATCACTAATGGAATGTCGTCTTTCATAAGCACATCCAAAGGTATTAGTTGACTATTGTAATCAGTATCACTAATAAAATGTCATCTCTCGTAAGCACATCAAATGGAATTAGTTGACTATTGTAATTGGTGTCACTAGTGGTAGACGGTCTCACGTAAACACAACCAAAGATATTAGTTGAGTATTGTAATCGGTATCACTAATGAAATGTCGTCTCTCGTAAACACATCCAAAGGTATTAGTTGAGTATTGTAATTCTTTATCACCAATGGTAGATAGTCTCTCGTAAACACATCCAAAGATATTAGTTGACTATTGTAATTGGTATCACTAATGGTAGATGGTCTCTCATAAACACATCCAAAGATATTAGTTGCCTATTTTAATTGGTATTACTAATGGATCATAAATGCATCCAATGGTATTACTTGACTATTGTAATCGGTATCACTAATGGAATATCGTCTCTCGTAAACACATCCAAAGGTAATAGTTCGGTATTGTAATTAGTATCACTAATGGTAGATGGTATCTCGGAAACACATCCAAAGGTATTAGTTGACTATTGTAATCGGTATCACGAATGGAATGTCGTCTCTTGCAAACACATCCAAAGGTATTAGTTGAGTATTATAATCGGTATCACTAATAGTAGATGGTCTCTCGAAAACACATCCAAATGTATTAGTTGACTATTGTAATTGGTATAACTAATGGAATGTCATCTCTCGTTAACACATCCAAAGGTATTAGTTGACTATTGTAATTGGTATCACTAATGGAGTGTCATCTCTCGTAAACACATCCAAAGGTATTAGTTGACTATTATAATCGGTATCACTAATGAAATGTCGTCTCTCGTAAACACATCCAAAGGTATTAGTTGACTATTGTAATTCTGTATCACCAATGGTAGATAGTCTCTCGTAAACACATCCAAAGATATTAGTTGACTATTGTAATTGGTATCACTAATGGTAGATGGTCTTTCATAAACACATCCAAAGATATTAGTTGCCTATTTTAATTGGTATTACTAACGGATCATAAATGCATCTAATGGTATTACTTGACTATTGTTATCGGTATCACTAATGGAATATCGTCTCTCGTAAACACATCCAAAGGTATTAGTTCGGTATTGTAATTGGTATCACTAATGGTAGATGGTATCTCGGAAACACATCCAAAGGTATTAGTTGACTATTGTAATCGGTATCACGAATGGAATGTCGTCTCTTGCAAACACATCCAAAGGTATTAGTTGAGTATTATAATCGGTATCACTAATAGTAGATGGTCTCTCGTAAACACATCCAAATGTATTAGTTGACTATTGTAATTGGTATAACTAATGGAATGTCATCTCTCGTTAACACATCCAAAGGTATTAGTTGAATATTGTAATTGGTATCACTAATGGAGTGTCATCTCTCGTAAACACATCCAAAGGTATTAGTTGACTATTATAATCGGTATCACTAATGGAATGTCATCTCCCGTAAACACATCCAAATGTATTAGTTGCTACTGTAATCGGTATTACTAATGGAATGTCATCTCTCGTAAACACATCCAAATGTATTAGTTGACTATTGTAATCGATATCACTAGTGGAATGTTGTCTCTCGTAAACAAATCAAAAGGTATTAGTTGACTATTGTAATTCGGTATCACTAATGGAATGTTGTCTCTCGTAAACACATCCAAAGATATTAATTGACTATTATAATCATTATCACTAATGGAATGTTGTCTCTCGTATTAGTTGACTATTGTAATTGGTATCACTAGTGGTAGATGGTATATATAGTAAACACATCCAAAGGTATTAGTTGACTATTGTAATCGGTATCATTAATGGAATGTCGTCTCTCGTAAACATATCCAAAGGTATTAGTTGACTAATGTAATTCGGTATCACTAATGGTAGACGGTCTCTCGTAAACACATCCAAATATATTAGTTGACTAATGTAATTGGTATCACTAATGGTAGATGGTCTCTCGTAAACACATCCAAAGATATTAGTTGACTATTGTAATTAGTATCACTAATGGTAGATGGTCTCTCGTAAACACATCCAAATGTATTAGTTGACTATTGTAATTCGGTATCACTAATGGAATGTCGTCTCTCTTAAACACATCCAAAGGTATTAGTTGAGCATTAAAATCGATATCACTAATTATAGATGGTCTCTCGTAAACACATCCAAATGTATTAGTTGACTATTGTAATCGGTATCGCTAATGGAATGTCGTCTCTCGTAAACACATCCAAAGGTATTAGTTGACTATTGTAATCGGTATCACTAATCGAATGTTGTCTCTCGTAAACACATAAAAATGTATTAGTTGACTATTGTAATTGGTATCACTAGTGGTAGATGGTCTATAGTAAACACATCCAAAGGTATTAGTTGCCTATTGTAATCGGTATTACTAATGGAATATCGTATCTCGTAAACACATCCAAAGTATTAGTTGACTATTGTAATTCGTATCACTAATGGTAAATGGTCTCTCGTAAACACATCCAAAGATATTAGTTGACTATTTTAATTGGTATCACTAATGGTAGATGGTCTCCCGTAAACACATCCAAAGGTATTAGTTGACTATTGTAATTTGTATCACTAAAGGTAGATGGTCTCTCGTAAACACATATAAATGTATTAGTTGACTATTGTAATCGGTATCACTAATGGAATGTCATCTCTCGTAAACACATCCAAAGGTATTAGTTGACTATTATAATCGGTAACACTATTGGAATGTCATCTCTCGTAAACACATCTAAATGTATTAGTTGACTATTGTTATCGGTATCACTAATGGAATGTCTTCTATCGTAAACACATCCAAAGTTATTAATTGACTATTGTAATTCGGTATCACTAATGGAATGTTGTCTCTTGTAAACACATCCAAAGGTATTAGTTGACTATTGTAATTCGGTAGCACTAATGGAATGTCGTCTCTCTTAAACACATCCAAGGGTATTAGTTGAGTATTGTAATCGGTATCACTAATGATTGATGGTCTCTCGTAAACACATCCAAATGTATTAGTTAACTATTATAATCGGTATCGCTAATGGAATGTCATCTCTCGTAAACACATCCAAAGGTATTAGTTGACTATTGTAATCGGTATCACTAATGGAATGTCGTCTCTCGTAAACACATCCAAAGGTATTAATTAACTATTGTAATCGGTATCAGTAATGGAATGTCGTCTTTTGTAAGAACATCCAAAGGTATTAGTTGACTATTGTAATCGGTATCACTAATGGAATGTCGTCTTTCATAAGAACACCCAAAGGTATTAGTTGACTATAGTAATCAGTACCACTAATAAAATGTAATCTCTCGTAAGCACATCAAAAGGTATTATTTGACTATTGTAATTGGTATCACTAGTGGTAGACGGTCTCTCGTAAACACATCCAAAGGTATTAGTTGTCTATTGTAATTCTGTATCACTAATGGTAGATGGTCTCTCGTAAACACATCCAAAGATATTAGTTGACTATTGTAATTGGTATCACTAATGGTAGATGGTCTCTCATAAACACATCAAAAGATATTAGTTGACTATTGTAATTAGTATTACTAATGGATCTTAAATGCATCCAATGGTATTACTTGACTATTGTAATCGGTATCACTAATGGAATATCGTCTCTCGTAAACACATCCAAAGGTATCAGTTCAGTATTGTAATTGGTATAACTAATGGTAGATGGTCTCTCGTAAACATATCCAAAGGTATTAGTTTATTGTAATCGGTATCACTAATGGAATGTCGTCTCTCGTAAACACATCCAAAGGTATTAGTTGACTATTGTAATTCCGTATCACTAATGGAATATCGTCTCTCGTAAATACATCCAACAATATTAGTTCAGTATTGTAATCGGTATCACTAATGGAATGTCGTTTCTCGTAAACACATCCAAAGGTATTAGTTGACTATTGTAATTGGTATCACTCATGGTAGATGGTCTCTCGTAAATACATCCAAAGGTATTAGTTTATTATTGTAATCGGTATCATTAATGGAATATCGTCTCTCAGAAACACATCCAAAGGTATTAGTTGACTATTGTAATTCGGTATCACTAATGGAATGTTGTCTCTCGTAAACACATCCAAATGTATTAGTTGACTATTTTAATAGGTATCAGTAATGGAATGTCGACTTTCGTAAGCACATCCAAAGATATTAGTTGACTATTATAATCGGTATCACTAATGGAATGTCGTCTTTCATAAGCACATCCAAAGGTATTAGTTGAATATTGTAATCAGTACCACTAATAAAATGTCATCTCTCGTAAGCACATCAAAAGGTATTAGTTGACTATTGTAATTGGTATCACTAGTGGTAGACGGTATCTCGTAAACACAACCAAAGGTATTAGTTGAATATTGTAATCGGTATCACTAATGGAATGTCGTCTCTCGTAAGCACATCCAAAGGTATTAGTTGACTAATGTAATTCGGTATCAGTAATGGAATGTTGTCTCTCGTAAACACATTCAAATGTATTAGTTGACTATTTTAATCGGTATCAGTAATGGAATGTCAGCTTTTGTAAGAACATCCAAAGGTATTAGTTGACTATTGTAATCGGTATCACTAATGGAGTGTCGTCATTCATAAGCACATCCAAAGGTATTAGTTGACTATTGTAATCAGTACCACTAATAAAATTTCGTCTCTCGTAAGCACATCAAAAGGTATTAGTTGACTATTGTAATCGATATCACTAATGGAATGTCGTCTCTCGTAAACACATCCAAAGGTATTAGTTGACTATTGTAATTCGGTATCACTAATGGAATGTTGTCTCTCGTAAATACATCCAAGTGTATTAGTTTACTATTTTAATCGGTATAAGTAATGGAATGTCTTCTTTTGTAAGAACATCCAAATGTATTAGTTGATAATTGTAATCGGTATCACTAATGGAATGTCATCTTTCATAAGCACATCCAAAGGTATTAGTTGACTATTGTAATCAGTACCACTAATAGAATGTCGTCTCTCGTAAGCACATCAAAAGGTATTAGTTCACTATTGTAGTTGGTATCACTAGTGGTAGACGGTCTCTCGTAAACACAAACAAAGGTATTAGTTGACTATTGTAATCTGTATCACTAATGGAATGTCGTCTCTCGTAAACACATCCAAAGGTATTAGGTGACTATTGTAATTCTGTATCACTAATGGTAGATGGTCTCTCGAAAACACATCCAAAGATATTAGTTGACTATTGTAATTGGTATCACTAATGGTAAATTGTCTCTCATAAACACATCCAAAGATATTAGTTGACTATTGTAATTGGTATTACTAATGGATCTTAAATGCATCCAATGATATTACTTGACTATTGTAAGCGGTATCACTAATGGAATATCGTCTCTCATAAACACATCCTAAGGTATTAGTTCGGTATTGTAATTGGTATCGCTAATGGTAGATGGTCTCTCGTAAACACATCCAAAAGTATTAGTTTATTATTATAATCGGTATCACTAATGGAATGTCATCTCTCGTAAACACATCCAAAGGTATTAGTTGACTATTGTAATTCGGTATCACTAATGGAATATCGTCTCTCGTGAACACATCCAATGTTATTAGTTCAGTATTGTAATCGGTATCACTAATGGAATGTTGTCTCTCGTAAACACATCCAAATGTATTAGTTGACTATTTTAATCGGTATCAGTAATAGAATGTCGTCTTTCGTAAGCACATCCAAAGGTATTAGTTTATTATTGTAATCGGTATCATTAATGGAATGTCGTCTCTCGTAAACACATCCATAGGTATTAGTTGACTATTGTAATTCGGTATCACTAATGGAATGTTGTCTCTCGTAAACACATCCAAATGTATTAGTTGACTATTTTAATCGGTATCAGTAATAGAATGTCGTTTTTCGTAAGCACATCCAAAGGTATTAGTTGACTATTGTAATCGGTATCACTAATAAAATGTCATCTTTCGTAAGCACATCAAAAGGTATTAGTTGACTATTGTAATTGGTATCACTAGTGGTAGACTGTCTCTCGTAAACACAACCAAAGGTATTAGTTGACTATTGTAATCGGTATGACTAATGGAATGTTGTCTCTCGTAAACACATCCAAAGGTATTAGTTGACTATTGTAATTATATATCACTAATGGTAGATGGTCTCTCGTAAACACATCCAAAGATATTAGTTCACTATTGTAATTGTTATCACTAATGGTAGATGGTCTCTCATTAACACATCCAAAGATATTAGTTGACTATTGTAATTGGTATTACTAATGGATCATAAATGCATCCAATGGTATTACTTGACTATTGTAATCGGTATCACTAATGGAATATCGTCTCTCGTAAACACATCCAAAGGTATTAGTTCGGTATTGTAATTGGTATCACTTATGGTAGATGGTCTCTCGTAAATACATCTAAAGGTATTAGTTTATTATTGTAATCGGTATCACTAATGGAATGTCGTCTCTCGTAAACACATCCAAAGGTATTAGCTGATTATTGTAATTCGGTATTACTAGTAGAATGTCATCTCTCGTAAACACATCCAAAGGTATTAGTTCAGTATTGTAATCGGTATCACTAATGGAATGTCGTCTCTCATAAATAAATCCAAAGGTATTTGTTGACTATTGTAATTGGTATCACTAATGGAATGTCGTCTCTCGTAAACACATCCAAAGTTATTAGTTGACTATTATTATCGGTATCACTAATGGAATGTCATCTCTCGTAATAACATCCAAAGGTATTAGTTGACTATTGTAATTGGTATCATCAATGGTAGATGGTCTCTCGTAAACACATCGAAAAGTATTAGTTGACTATTGTAATCGGTATCACTAATGGAATGTCGTCTCTTGTAAACACATCCAAAGGGATTAGTTGAGTATTGTAATCGGTATCACTAATGATAGATGGTCTCTCGTAAACACATTGTATTACTTTACTATTGTAATCGATATCAATAATGGAATGTTATTTCTCGTAAACACATCCAAAGGTATTAGTTAACTATTATAATCGGTATCACTAATGGAATGTCATCTCTCGTAAACACATCCAAAGGTATTAGTTGACTATTGTAATCGGTATCACTAATGGAATGTCATCTTTCGTAAGCACATCCAAAGGTATTAGTTTACTATTGTAATCGGTATCACTAATGGAATGTCGTCTCTCGTAAACACATCAAAATGTATTAGTTGACTATTGTAATTGTTATCACTCATGGTTGATGGTCTCTCGTAAACAATCCAAAGGTATTAGTTTACTATTGTAATTGGTATCACTAATGGAATGTATTCTCTCGTAAACAATTCCAAAGGTATTAGTTGACTATTGTAATCGATATCACTAATGGAATGTCATCTTTCGTAAACACATCCAAATGTATTAGTTGACTATTGTAATCGGCATCATTAATAGAATTTCGTCTCTCGTAAACATATCCAAAGGTATTAGTTGACTATTGTAATCGGTATCACTAATGGAATGTCATCTTTCGTAAGCACATCCAAAGGTATTAGTTGACTATTGTAATCGGTATCACTAATGGAATGTCGTCTCTCGTAAACACATCAAAAGGTATTAGTTGACTATTGTAATTGTAATCACTCATGGTAGATGGTGTCTCGTAAACAAATCCAAAGGTATTAGTTTATTATTGTAATCGGTATCACTAATGGAATGTCGTCTCTCGTAAACACATCCAAAGGTATTAGTTGACTATTGTAATTGGTATCACTCATGGTAGATGGTTTTTCGTAAACACATCCAAAGGTATTAGTTTATTATTGTAATCGGTATCACTAATGGAATGTCATCTCTCGTAAACACATCAAAAGGTATTAGTTGACTATTGTAATTCGGTATCACTAATGGAATGTTGTCTCTCGTAAACACATCCAAATGTATTAGTTGACTATTTTAATCGGTATCAGTAATGGAATGTCGTCTTTCGTAAGCACATCCAAAGGTATTAGTTGACTATTGTAATCGGTTCACTAATGGAATGTCGTCTTTCATAAGCACATCCAAAGGTATTAGTTGACTATTGTAATCAGTACACTAATAAAATGCCGTCTCTCGTAAGAACATCAAATGGTATTAGTTGACAATTGTAATTGGTATCACTACTGATAGACGGTCTCTCGTAAACACAACTAAAGGTATTAGTTGACTATTGTAATCGATATAACTAATGGAATGTCGTCTCTCGTAAACACATCCAAAGGTATTAGTTGACTATTGTAATTATGTATCACTAATGATAGATGGTCTCTCGTAAACACATCCAAAGATATTAGTTGACTATTGTAATTGGTATCACTAATGGTAGATGGTCTCTCATAAACACATCCAAAGATATTAGTTGACTATTGTAATTGGTATTACTAATGGATCATAAATGCATCCAATGGTATTACTTGACTATTGTAATCGGTATAACTTATGGAATATCGTCTCTCGTAAACATATCCAAAGGTATTAGTTCGGTATTGTAATTGGTATTGTAGGTCCCGAACGGGTTTGTGAGGGCAGAAGTCTAGAGGGGAGGGGTGAATAGACTTCTGAAAACTTTTGTGCAAATCAGGTGTGAGGCGATTAACTTTGATCGAGTCTTGAAAGTGAATCGGTTTGGGTTGATAACCAACTTCTTGATCGCTTGAAGGCGGATCGGTTCGGAATATCGGTTTAACTGATGTGTCGCGAAAGCTTAAGTTTTACCCGTGAAAAACCAGTTTTGATAAATCTGATTCCAAGGTTAATCTTTTAATCAGTTTGACTGAAGTGTCACGTTTGATCTGATCAGAAGCTTGGTGCTAACTGATCTCAACTTGGAATATGTATGCGCTTTAAAGGGTTGTGTGCGATTGTGTAATCAGTTAATCAAAGCAGTAAAGGCACACAAGATTTATAGTGGTTCGGACAAACCAGTCCTACGTCCACTCTTCCCTATCACAAGGGGCACCTACTTAACCAACTGGACTTTGTTTTATGTGTAAGTCCAACACAGTACACCGACTAGATGTTTAAGGAGTTCACACTCAACCGATCCCAGAGATCAGAACTAGAAACCCTAGTCTGAAATCTTGCTAAACAACTTAACCTAACTTGGGGTTTGGTAAGATTGTTTTGGTTCCAACTATGAAATCTTTTCTTGCATATAAGCAGCCTAACAGCTAGATGAAAAGATTTCTATGCTAAGAACTTATGGGATGAACACTTAATAAAAATTAATCTTCTTGTTCGTGTTCTTGTGCGGAAATCTGAGAATTGCTTGAGCTTCTTAATTGTTCAGAGTCTCCGTTCTTTCACTCTAAAGTGTAATCCCATATATATAGACCTTGAAATCAAAGAGCCGTTGGAGAGCAATTTGAATTTCAAATATATTTGGTAGACTTCTGGCTTGATATGACGAAGCTTCGAGAACGGCATGGCGGCGTGAATTTGTACTTTGTAGCCGTTCTGAGAGGTAGCATCAAATCCGCAATTGCCGGCTCGATCATCGTGTCTTGTTCTTATTGGATAGCAGACTCACTTTTCAGTGATGTTCTTCCAACTAAGCTTGACATTCTTCTTGTTCAGATCATCGACGTATGATTAGATGAAACATCAGATTTCACCGGTGGTGACGATCGATCTGGCGATCGATCTACTGATAGAGTCTTCGGTCTTTGGTTGACTTAGCTTCAACTAGCGGACTTCGGTGATGTAGGTCTTCTGTGCGATCTTCGGAAGTCATCCGATCTTCAAGTATTACGAGTTTGAGCTTCATGACTTGGTAGAGATATCGACTAGATCGGATCAATCGATCTTCCGTTCTTTTCTAGCATTCCGCCCGCTTCGGGATATCACCGTTCTTTGAGTCTTGAGATCGACCTATACATATTGAGTTCCCCAATATGTGACCTATCTATTACATCGGTTGTTCTATCTGATAATTATCAACTGGTCTCTCTATCGCGGGTAATATAAACATCGATCGGCCAAATGTGTCCGATTGGGTCCTATTACATGTGTTTTTGGAACTTTCATCAAAACTATAAATTTCCCAACAATTTCCCCTTTTGATTAAACCAAAACACTTTGAGAAACCAAAAACAATTTGATAAAAAATAGAACGATTAAGATATATAATCGAAGACAATGAGACTTTGTCTTAGGATCGAAAAAATAAACTTTTCTCATTAATGAATGTTGATTACATGTTACATCAGAAAAGTTTGAAAATAATAACAGCTGATCCTGAGTAGTCTTCTGATTCTTCACTCTTTGGGCTTGTATCCTTCGGCATCTCTTTTTGATCTTGAGGTACGTTGAAAATCTGATAAAGTTTCCATTTGACATCATCAGTCTGCTGGGGATCAGTTATTTGCGTTCTGTGCAGGATGTCAAAATAGAATCTTTGAAATGCCAGTCTGTCAAATGAGCCATCTGCCTTCTTCGAGTATTCCAACGGCATCATACTCTTGGCGAATAATTTTTTTACATAGATAAGCTTGGCCTCATTTTCCGGATACTTGAAAAAACTGGGTATTTGTTTTCTAACCAAATGATGAATTCTTCATCGGGAGATTCTTCTTGTGGAACAAGATTAAGAACAAAGGCATCCGAAGCCATTCACTCTCGATCTTATTCCATTCCTCAAATTTCTTAGCATCTTGCAGCAGTTTTTTGGGATGATCTCATCAACTCTTCTTTGGCGGCTTAGGTTACGGTACGGATTTTCCGGCCATTCCTTTCTTTACTCTCGATCCCGAATTTCTTGTTCGATTTTTACATCTCGACATTTTTTTCTTCCTTCTTTCTTCTTGACATTTTTCGGCTTCTTGACTATCTCATTCTCTTTGGACATCTTTTTCAGTAATCCGAGTTTGTGAGGTCTCTGCTTTGTTGTGTCGATTGGTTTCTCCTCTGTCCTTCCCCTTTTTGGTTTGATCAAAAAAGAGTAGTGAGTGGGAGGTCGAGAGAACCAAAGTTGATTTGTGATCGCCTTGTTGAGATCTGCAGCGAGAGATGCCTTGATTTGAGCGATTAGATTTTGAATCTTTGATATCATTTCGATCTTGGCAGATTCCATGGCGATGGAGAGTGTTTTAATCGGTTTGTCAAGTTTCTCTTCACAATTCTAGCTTGTCATTGAGCATCGAAAAAAACTTGTTGTTTGTCCACCCCGAGTCGATTTGGTATCAACGGTCTTTATCGATTCGGTTGACTTGATGACACGATTTTGGGAACTGATCTTTGATTGCCCCTAATCTGGGAAATAGCCAATTCCTTTGATCGATATTTCTTTAATGGCACCGCCTTTGATCATTATCGATCCCTCAACTTCTTCTTTTTCGGAGATCTTTGAGACAAGATTTGATCTCCGGAAGTTGATCAATAGTGACGTGAGATGTTGGAATGTTGGGTGTCACTTGATCCGGTTCGATTGTTTGTGCCTCCGGTGGTTGGTCATGAACTGCGGCACAGTTCCCACTATCATCGGCAGCTCCCTGCATCCTTCATGATGGCATCTGCTTGAGAGCTTTGTCGCCTGATCTCGATTCGACTGTTACGCAACCCTAAACTTCTTGTGGATCGAGCTTTAACAGATTTAGCGATTATCGGCTCCGTGGTGATCCTTTTTTCAGATTTCCTCATGTCGAAATCGAAGTCCGCAAACTCATCCGCTGCCCATCTGCTCAATAATTATTATGAAGTCCGAGAAGCTTTTTAATCGAAGATCTCTCGGTGAGGATCTCCAAAACTTCCTCTTATGGCGGGTTGGGCGACCGATTAGGGTACAACTCATCAATCTCTCTTTAGATTCGCGATTCGATCAATTTCCCGGTTATGATCTTTGTTGATCCGGACTCGAGAATTGCCGGTCGTATTGATTTTGATGAGATGTGGAAGGTTCTGGTTGTGCTTGAGTAGGCGGAAGTTGGTGACGGTTCGACTGCGAGAGGTTCTTTGTGGAAGCGGTGATTACGGGTTCCTGGCAAGGTAAGCTTTACGGTTTGGTGATGTAGTTTCAAGTTATTTGGCGGTGGAAGAATAGGAGAGTTATGCTTTCGTGACCATTAGTGCAGTGGTGAATCGGCTCGAGCTTGAGGAGAAGGAGATCGATCGACTTGTCGTCTTCGCCGAGAATGACTGGCGATCTTTTCGACGAAGCTTTGCCCGTCGATTTTTCACGATGTTGTTGTTTTATTGACGTCTGGCGCTCTTTCTTCATCGACTCATCTTCAAGCATCGAGTCATGGAGCTTGTTTTTAGCTTCTTCCGGCCTCTTGTCTGGGCCTTCACGATTTCTTTTCTTCTTCTTAGGGGCATCTGGTGGGCCTTTTTAAACTTTCACCGGCTCGGTGATTCGCCCATCTGGTGTAGAAAAGTTGCTTTCTTCTTGCCTTTTCCTTCTTTGACTTTGGGGGGTTGGCGCGTATCATCGTCTGGTGGCCCAAAAATGGTGAAGTGGGCGTGAGAAAAACCTTATAGGACTTGATCCATTCTACATTCCCATTTGGCCGTTGGCATTTTATCTGTAAAGATAAGCGCAACCTTGTTGAGATTGGCGATCTTTTTCTTCGAAATACCTCCTCCACTCATCAACTACAAATTTATCATGTTCTTGGAGCGAGAATGGCCTTGAAAACCCATGCCGTTGATGTTCTTGGGTCCATCAATTATTGCGACCATCTTTCAAATTTGTTTAGCGGATGTAATAACATATCTGGTTTGAATCTGATACCCATAATTGTTTTTTGACAATATGTCAAACAACAATCGGTATTTCCTCTTGAGCATTGGCCTGACAAATCTGAAGTATGGTGTTTGTCCGCCTCTCTGAAGAAGCTCTTTTCTGGATCGGCTCATCGTCGTTCTCCTGTAATGAGCAAAGTAGATCCATCCTTTTGGTAGGCTGAACAGACGAGTTATATCTTCATTCGTCAGTCTGATTTCTTCTCCGGTGACTGTCGAAAGAAGTTCTTCTCCTGGAGCATCTGTATCCACTCTTAAATTCCTTAGGAATTCTAGAGCTTCATCTTTGCATCCTTTGGATTGCGTTGAAGCGTATAAAAAATTTCTCAAGCACGCATTTAAGAATTTGCTCGACCTCCATGGATTCCGGATCTGGTGACATTGAACTGAACGGACTTATCATCCACAATCTTTGTTGCCAGTTCCGCATAATTGCACATTATCTTACCCATACCGTGAGTGATCATCTACAGATAAGATAGATTTGGTTAAAATTGTGCATTAATACAAAGAATATCACACAAGATACATCAAATAAACATAAATTACAGTTACATTTTTTAAAGTTGATTTTGAAACTTAGGAAAAAATATTTTGAATCTGAGAGAAGTAATCTGGAGTTTTCAGAGAATAAATCGCAAGTTTGTGAAATGGAAAACTCTGGTATGTTTTTGATGAACTTTATAAAGACGAGGAGGGAAGAAGAAGACACAATTTTGAAGATCAACCGTTTGAAAAGATTGAACGCTCCAGATTAAGCGGTTTTGATCGTAGGGTCAGGAAAAAGCACGTACGAAAACCTTTTGGATTTAAAAGCACATTTAGTAGCAGTTAATACATGTTCCCCACGTCCGCATTAAATGATTTGCAGAGAATACGTCACAAGGATAATGGGTACAGTAAGGCAAATAATATCAGATAAGATCCGATAAATAAGCAAAGAACAAGAGAAAAGAAAAGCGTATATGGTTGACTGATATTGTAATCAGTCAATACCACTTGTCCATGTTGATTTCACTTGTTGATCTTAATATTCTGCCTAAGCCTTAAAATTTCCCAACTGATCCTTTTAACTGATCTTCTTCATTTGCATCTGATTTGTTGAACTTTCAAGCTCAACTGATCTTCCTTGAATACGTCTGATTTCTCTTCTGATCCTCCTTGATCAGTTGAAGTTCCCCTTCAACTGATATTTCTGTTTTTCTCATAGGTGATGTATCGATTTGTTGGAGTTTCAAGCTCGGTGATCTTCCTTATCGATCGACCGTATATGTCAGTTTTTAGTTGACCTAATCGATTCTTCTCGAGATCAAGCCAATTCTTGGGATAAGTGTTACCGCCCAAACTTAGTCTAGGATAGTAGCTTCTATTCCTAAGTTGGCGATTTGACATCTTAATTATCGTCCCAATCTTCGATATGTCAATCCGTAAAATTTATCCAATTATCGATCGCGTGATTCCTATCTGTTTGTCCTTTTGGTGCGATTTCTCTAAAAGATTTTGAGAACTTCGTATTTGCATTTGCACCCTTGTTGCCTCTATAAATTGGACCAATTGTTTTACACAACATAACCCATTCACCATACTTATCTTCTTTGTAGAATCATGTATCTGGTGAACCCTTATTTCCGGTTAAACTTCCTAAGAAACACCTTTACCCATTTTTCAATGATTTCAACTTCTCAAATCAACCCTCTGCGTCCATTTATCATTTTTTTTTCGTCATCGTCAAAGATTTCACATACGATTGTTGCAAAAGCTTCTCTACCACCATGGCGTCGGGCTTTTTTTTACAAGAATCGAGAAGACACTTCTCCCTAACCGTATGCACCTTGTGTGTCTATCGTTATGACGTAACTACCATCAACATGTTGGGGAATGATTCGCACAGATCTATTCGGGGTGAATATTTAAATACAAATTTAATTCATTAATTATTACTAGCATGAATTAATCCTATATTAATTCAAATAATAATTGCAACAACATATCATGCATATAAAAAGCCACGTAAAACCTCATGCGGAATCTACGGGTTTTACGTGAGCGTACCCTCTCGGGATGGCGATTATCTTGATTCGGACGGACTAACCAAAAGGACTTCCCAAGTATTCCCTTAGCCCTTGCTCGACAATCCGGTGGAAGGATACTCATGAACAATTAACAAAAGGAAAAAAATAAACTTTGTTGCACCACTTATGTGGATTTGCTAATATTTCCAAAGACATGGAATTGTACTTGGGAATGAACTAATCATCCCTATTTATAGGAGAGGAGGGGCACGAAATTTATGTGATATTTCAATGTGGGATAAGACTTTTCTTGGTCTCCAAGAAATCTTGAATATATCTCATATATTCTCTTTCCCATAATTAAAATATTCCACAAAAATCCACCTCCTCTATTTTTATGGCATATTTTTTAGAAAATTTGAGCAAGATTCCAAGATTTAGATCTTCTTGAATTTATGAGATATTCTTGTATTTCAAGAAATACATATCTTCCATAATATCTTTTCAAGAAAATCAAGAAAATCTTTCTTGCCCACTAATTTCCAAAATTTAAAAATCTCTTAATGAATAAAACCAAGTGGGAGATTTCTTGAATTTAATGAGATAATCTTGTATTCCAAGAATACATATCTTCATTCCATAACAAAATTCAAAGAAAATCTTTCTCCTCTTTTTATCCATAATTTTAGAAAATAATGGGGAAATATAAGCAACAATATTTATTTTATTTTAATCACCTTTTTTTCGTTATTGGACTATATGTTTGGGCTACTCGAGGGGCCTTTAGGAGAATTAAGATTGGACCTTCTAATGGATCTTGAATATCTAATATTGAGCCACAATATAATTCAAGCCCATAAATATTAATTAATCCCACTACATAATTAATATTGCACTATCCATCTTAACCCATATTACGATCAATATGGCTCCCTACCATTATTTCCGTGTTTAAGATTATCTAGCCCATTAATTAATTCAAGCCACCCAAATAGCTTTTCATTAATTAATATCTTTTGTCCTTAATTAGAGGAACGGTTCAACATTATTATCCATCTTTAAACAAATTCCACTTGCAAGATTTGGTATGATAAAACTTATGAACCTCCCAAGGGGGCAAATCAAACAAGCGTGCTTTTTGCACCGATTCTTCGTATTAAATCTTAGCAATCACATGTGACCAATAATATTGCCCAAGATAAAGTAAATGCGTATTGAATCTCTCTCGATTAAGCTACCCATGATAAGTCAAAGCAATAGTTACCGATCCCACGTGATCCTATTTAAGGGACGAAGGTTAAGAAACAACGATCCACCGAGGTCTAATTCTTCCTTGTTCGGATAAAAGAATTTATCCTCTGTAGGTCCTATTCAACAGATCGGTCATGCACTAGTGTAATCTCTTGGTCAAGACAAACCAATCGAGCCTTACACTTCAACCTTTCGCGATGGTTGTTCATTTCCATCTAGGTCGTGAATGGCGTATTTATAGTTTCAAAGGGACCAATTTAATCTTACGTGATGGGTATCACTAAATTAACTTCTGATGTAACACGTCTTTAATTATTGAACGTTATGCGATAAATATATATAACATTCAATCATATTTAAAGCATCGGTGATAAACAATTTATTTCGATAAATAAGTCCGAAATTCGGGTTTGATTATACAAAGTAAAAAAGCATACTTTTCAAAGATAATCCCCAACAATCTCCCACTTATACTCAAAATGCCTTTTTTAAGTATACTACAACATCTCTCGAGTAGTCCGTGACATCTAATGTCACCTACACGAACCTAATAATTTCTCCCACTTATACTCAAAGCGGTTATTGCAACGGTCTTGACACCCATTCCACTCACATGTCTCTCGAATGTATTGAGGCCTTGAGCAGACTTTGTGAATGGATCTGCTAGGTCATCCTCGACCGCTATCTTTTTGCCACATCTATATCTCTCTCTTAACGATTTCTGCGTATAAGATGTCTTTCCTTTAATGTGTTTGTTTGACTCGTGGACTCTTTGTTCTCTTGAATTTATAATTCTTTCAGCGAGATATTGCTAGACAAATTGAAACACCATCCAAGTCCACTAAGAAGATCTAGAGCCCAATCGGTTCTTTCACCTTTCTGGCATTTACTTACCCGAGTCCCATGGTTGGTCGTTGATGCATTTACGCTTCACACTCGTCCATTAGATGGCTACACTTCCCAAATGGAAACACACTAACTGAGGCAGATAATTTCTGGAATCTAAATCTGATTGGAAATCCGAGTCCATGTAGCCGATGGGGATTGGAGTATCGTGATAAATCAACATTCTATCCCGGGAGTTCTTTTGAAACTTGAATGTTTTTAAGCGTAAATCCAATTAAACTTTCCACTGAGTTACTCGATATCTTGCTACCATGCCTACGGCAAAGCATATATCCGGTCTCGTACTGCAGAATGCATACATAAGGTTTAAAACAGTAGAAGCACAAGGAATACCTTTCATGTCATCTATCTCCTTTTCGTCTTAGGGAACATTTTATTGGATAGATGGATTCCAAGTCTGAAAGGTACGAATCCTTTCTTGGAATCTTGCATGCTGAATCGTTTCAAAAACTAGTGTCTATGTATGAAAATTGCGATAACCCGACCATCCTTTTCTTGTGATCTTGATCCCAAGGATGTGTCCGGTTTTCCCTAAGTCTTTCATATCAAACTGTTTTGAAAACCATGCCCTTACGTCTGATCACACCTTCACATCGTTCCCGATGATCACAATGTGTTCTACGTACAGTACTAAGAATACCAATGCAGTTCCGACACGCTTTTTACACACAACTTTCAAACTTGTTTTGATCAAACCCATGATCAAAACTTTGGTTCCAAGCTCTGGATGTCTGTTTGAGTCCGTAAATGGACCCCTTGAGCTTTACAAACTAGGTGTTCTTGGCCTGTTTCAATGAAAACATGGGGTTGTTGCATATAGATCTCTTTATCAAGACTTCCGTTAAGGAAAGCCGTCTTGACATCTATTTGCCAGACTTCAAAGTTGAGATCTTGTGACAATCGATAAGAGAATCTGGATGGACTTAAGCATGGCTACTGGTAAAAAGTTTCCTCATAATCGATCCCTTTCTTTCTGAGTATAACCTTTCGCCATTAGTCTTGCTTTAAAGGTTTCCACCTTCCCGTTCGGTCCTCTTTTCCTCTTATATACCCACTTTCATCCAATGGGTTTGACCCCATTAAGTGGTTCGACTAGCTCCCACACTCTATTATGAAACATAAAACCCATATCGTCTTTCATTGCTGTTTGCCAAGAATCTGCATCCTTATCTTGGAGTGCCTCGTCATATGTCCATGGGTCTGATTCCGGGAATCAAGTCCGAGGACTCTCCTATTCCCATGAATCTCTCGGTTTCTAACAACCCTCCCACTATAACGAGGCTCGGTTGTGAAAACGTATCATTTGGTATATCATCTAAATGCAATCGGCCTTTGAGGTTTGCCCTCTAAGCTCATTTAAGGTAATCTCACTGCTGGGTTTTCTTTGGTTCTATAGTTTTCTTCCAAAATCTAAAGTGGTTGCGGATGTCCACCTTTTGATCTTTGGAACTATAGAACATTCACCCTTTTGTTCCTCGGGGTCCTCCTAAAAATGACCTTAATTACGATCGAGGATCCAATTTACGGTTTCCTTGTCCAACACGTGGGCGGACACCCCAAAGTTCTCATGTGTCTCTTACTAGACTTGCGCCCGGTCCACAATTCTTTGGGGTTACGGAACCGATTTGGATAGCACCAAGTTCGTAATGTAAGTCATTTGTTTTCCAAGGCATGACCCCAGAACGACTTGGGAAGATCCGTATAACTCATCATTGATCTAACCATTTCCAAAAGAATTCTGTTGCTTCGCTCTGCAATCCCCGTTTTTGTTGAGGGTTAAAGATGCGATGAGTCGGATACAATCCCTTCATCAGATAAGTAGTTCAAAAAACTCATCGCTGAGGTATTTGCCTCCACGATCAGATCGTAGAGACTTGATACGTTTTTCCCTATGATTCTCTGTTTGAGCCTTAAATTTTTAGAATTTCTCAAAGGTCTCAGATTCATGCTTCATAAGGAAAATGTACCTTGAGTAATCATCAATAAAATTACTCATAACCTCCTCTTGCTTTGGTTAACATTGAACTACGCACATCTATGTGAACGATCTCTAACACTTCTTTAGCCCCATTCCCCTTGGCTCCAAATGCCATCTTGGTCATATTACCCTCCAAACATGATTCGCAGGTTGGATCCGATTCAACTTGGAGACGCTCCAGTGAACCATCTTTCACCAACCTTTGGATCCTCTTTGGATTTATATAACCTAATCTTAGATGCCAAAGAAGTGTCTCGTTCACGTCTGATGAACGTTTTCTTTTCTCGGAAACAGTTGATGTGTTATAGGATTCATTTCGTGAGTGGTGTGCCGATTAAGCGTATAGAGATTTTCTATCAATGTCCCGTAACAGGTACACTCATCATTTCAAAATGATGTCATTCTTATTAGAAGAAACTTAGTGTCCTTTAATCGAATTTTAGAAACTGAAAGTGAATTCTTTCTAAAACTAGGTACATAAAGATAATCTCAAAAAAAACTTTATCTTCAAAAGATAGGTGCACTTCTCCCACTGCTTTAACTGCTACTCATGTAGCATTGCAATGTCTGCTACTTGCGTAGTATTGCAATAATCGTTACTACTGTAGCATTGCAATATCTGCCACTTACGTAGCATTACAATGTCTTCGTAACGTCACCCAGTGTGATGAGGATCTCACTCCCCTCGTTCTTGGGATCATTTAGAACCCGTGAAGCCAACATGATTAGTGGATCTCGTATCAACCACCCACGAATGAGAAGTATACGCCGCTAAACAAGTTTCAACAACTAGTGTATGAGAATTACCTTTCTTTCCGTCCCTTTTGGGGTTGGAACAGGCAAGACCTCCATTGTCCTCTCTCACACGCAGACTTAAGCACTTCCTCTTTGGATTTTCCTTGACCTGAACAAGCATTCCTCATCTTACTATTGCCCTTGGCAGCGATTGAGTTTTATTGCTTATGGCCTTTGGTCCTCTTCTTTATCTTGCCTACCCTTGGCCTAGAAAATGAAGACGGACCACTTGCCGTCAAAGCTTGAGTTTGGTGCCTTATCATCATTTACTGCGAGTCCAAAAGTTTGCAACAAATTAATTAAGCGAGGCCAAAATGCTCAAAAACCTTTTCAAGGCGGAGAATGAAGTACCAAATTCATCCGAGTCTCTAGATCATAATCTGCACTTTTCGAGAATCTCAAGTTTGTTCAGATGGGCCATCTATTTTGAGGGCGTAATCCCTTACGGGTTTTTCCTCCACCATTTTTAAATGACGACATCTCCATGGTGATCGTGAGTCCGCGTGTTTTTGACTTCGTCGGTTGGCTCATCGATTTTTGTGTGTCAAAATCCACTTGTGCTTTTTATGCGATTAGGACAATTATAATTTTCCAATCAATATAGTTTCCATACATATTGTATTTGACTTTAAGTATAATAACAGTGGATTAAAAGTTAACGACATCTTTGAATCAAATAAACAACTATATGCAATAGCACAAGTATATCACAAGGTTTGATCACATACATCATATTTAAAATCTCAAAAAAATATGAACAATGCATCAGCCAACATCTCAAAACAGTTTAAATAAGCCACGTGGGGTGGGTCATTATTTAAACACATTCAAGCGGGTTACAAACAAGAACAGTTACAAACCCTTAATATCCAGATTAATAGTTGGCTCCCGACGACCAATATAAAATTGACCAGGGACTTGAGGAAAGTATATGCATATCAATTTTATACCTAAGTAATAACCATGATTAAATCTGAGTTATTATTTACGCTTTGATCGAGCCTCGTGGGGAGGTCATAAATGCCACTAGTAATAACCCACAATCATCCGTTCGAATTCATTCATGTGAAACCTATCTTTTTGGCCGTCCATTAGAGAATTTCTCAAAAAGAATTCACAAATAAATAAATCATGGAGGTCAAAATTAATTCAATTTTATTATCCGGAATAAAATTGTCAATTAATTATTTAAAACATACTTAGTAATTTTGAAGTTGAGATTTTTCAATTTGGCAACCCTCATGCAAACACATTTAAACAAATTAAATAAAGCATAAGATAGCACAAATAAATCAAGCAAAACAGAAAAATAAACATATTGGGCACAAATTATCCAATTGTCATGGTTTGATTTTCTTGGCTTGATCTTTTGAAGAAACACGCCTCGATTCTCCCCCACTTTCGTTCGTCTGAAAAAATACTTCTCTCGAACCGCCACGCCATAGCGGCTTCGCGGCCAGGACGACGCCCGCATCCGACGGCCGCGGGGATAAAATTTCGGCGACTCGGCACGGCGGCGACCCGCCCGCCCGGAGCCTCGTCGCCTCGGCGCGATCGGCATTCGGCGAATCTCGGACGGCAGCCGTAGCATACAGATTCATGCGTCGCCCGCCTCCATGCCTACGCCATGACCTCGGCATCGTCGCGTCTCATATCAGCGCCCCTTGGCGTCACGCCCACGTCCGCTTTCGACTTTGGAGCGCGCACCGTCGTCTTGCGGCCTTCTCGCTGCGCTCGGCCGCCCGGCCTGCATACCTGCGCCCTGCGTGCCGGTAGCGCCGCCGCCCTTCGCTGTTACGGATTTAGTCCTTTAATTCTTCATCTCTTTGTTCCGATCCGGTTACAATTTATTTACAAAAAAATAAATAAACCTAGATCTAGACTAGTCTATTACATTGATCAAATCAAACAAATCCTAGTCTACTCGTGGATTTAGTCACGAGGCAAAAACAAATCGAATCGAATCGAATTAAAAACCACGGTTTATATGCATGCAAAAATAAAACATTAAAATCCATGACAATTGGATACCGCAAAAAACAGATCTAACAGTTCTACTATCGAATTTCAAATTTAATGTCCGCAATTAAATTACAATTTAAATAATTGAGAGTCAAAACCTCTCGATACGATTGTTGGGAATGATTGATTACGAGATCTATTAAAATTGAATATTTAAATACAAATTTAATTCATTAATTATTACTAGCATGAATTAATCCTATATTAATTCAAATAATAATTGCAACAACATATCATGCATATAAAAAGCCACGTAAAACCTACGCGTGCGGAATCTACGGGTTTTACGTGAGCGTACCTCTCGGGATGGCGGTGTCTTGATCGGACGGACTAACCAAAAGGACTTCCCAAGTATTCCTTAGCCCTTGCTCGACAATCCGGTGGAAGGATACTCGCGAACAATTAACAAAAGGAAAAAATAAACTTTGTTGCACCACTTATGTGGATTTGCTAATATTTCCAGCACATGGAATTGTACTTGGGAATGAACTAATCATCCCCTATTTATAGGAGAGGAGGGGCCTAAATTTATGTGATATTTCAATGTGGGATAAGACTTTTCTTGGTCTCCAAGAAATCTTGAATATATCCCATATATTCTTTTTCCCATAATTAAAATATTCCACAAAAATCCACCTCCTCTATTTTATGGCATATTTTTCGAAAATTTGAGCAAGATTCCAAGATTTAGATCTTCTTGAATTTATGAGATATTCTTGTATTTCAAGAAATACATATCTTCCATAATATCTTTTCAAGAAAATCAAGAAAATCTTTCTTGCCCACTAATTTCAAAAATTTGAAAATCTCTTAATGAATAACCAAGTGGGAGATTTCTTGAATTTAATGAGATAATCTTGTATTCCAAGAATACATATCTTCATTCCATAACAAAATTCAAAGAAAATCTTTCTCCTCTTTTTATCCATAATTTTTAAAAATAATGGGAAATATAAGCAACAATATTTATTTTATTTTAATCACCTTTTTTGATTTATTGGACTATATGTTGGGCTACTCGGGGGGCCTTTAGGAGAATTAAGATTGGACCTTCTAATGGATCTTGAATATCTAATATTGAGCCACAATATAATTCAAGCCCATAAATATTAATTAATCCCACTACATAATTAATATTGCACTATCCATCTTAACCCATATTACGGTCAATATGGCTCCCTGGTCATTATTTCCGTGTTTAAGATTATCTAGCCCATTAATTAATTCAAGCCCTTTGAAATAGCTTTTCATTAATTAATATCTTTTGTCCTTAATTCGAGAACGGTTCAACATTATTATCCATCTACCTAAACAAATTCCACTTGCAAGATTTGGTATGATAAAACTTATGAACCTCCCAAGGGGCAAATCAAGCAAGCGTGCTTGCACCACGATTCTTCGTATTAAATCTTAGCAATCACATGTGACCAATAATATTGCCCAAGATAAAAGTCGTATTGAATCTCTCTCGATTCGCTACCCATGATAAGTCAAAGCAATAGTTACCGATCCCACGTGATCCTATTTAAGGGGCGAAGGTTAAGAAACAACGATCCACGAGGTCTAATTCTTCCTTGTTCGATTCAAGAATTTATCCTCCTCAGGGTCCTATTCAAATAAGTCGGTCATGCACTAGTGTAATCTCTTGGTCAAGACAAACCAATCTCGAGCCTTACACTTCAACCTTTTCGCGATGGTTGTTCATTTCCATCTAGGTGAATGGCGTACTTATAGTTACAAAAGACCGCAATTTAATCTTACGTGATGGGTATCACTAAATTAACTCTGATGTAACACGTCAAATTATTGAACAGTTATCACGAAGAAATATATATAACATTCAATCATATTTAAAGCATCAGTGATAAACAATTTATTTCAGCAAATAAGTCTGGAAATTCAGTTTCGATTATACAAAGTAAAAAGCATACTTTTCAGTATAATCCCCAACACAACAGACTTAGTCTAAAAATGAACGTGAGTTTGATATGCGATCTTGATCAGCCAACAACTGATCTTCGTATATTAACTCACCATTTAATAGCTGGGGAGCCCACTGACTCTTTCTTAGGGCTCCTGGCTTAAAAATCCTATCAAGGCATTGTCGCTCCCTTTGGTTTTTAGCTTGATTTTAGCGGCTTTAGGATTTCTTTAAAGCCTCTCTCACCCTTGTTAAGTGGGGGAAAATGAGAGCATTAGATTTAAAATCTCTCTCTCTCCCTGCTCCACTTGGGTTAGGATGAGGGTTTAGGGTTATAGGTTTAGGGTTTTTGGTTATCACTTATGTACCGACCTCCGGGTCCTTTGTACTTGTATCTTGTAATGTAATCTGGCCTTTGGGTCTTTATCAATGAAAAGTTCTATTATTCCATTGTTGTGTAAAATTCCTGTATCCTTATGCGATTTTAAGCTTTACTCTTGTGAATACCACTTGTGAATCTTGCTTATTGAATATCAGCTTAGTCGACTTACAAAGATGTAAAATAACCCAACTGATTTAATCAGATATTCCTTTTAAATTGAGCGTTTCCTTTAATCGATAAACCTTAAATCGATCGATTCCTTTAACTTTAATCTTGTAAATCGATCGATTTCTCACATCGGTTCCTTGGTGATCTTACGATCGATTGAGATACCAAACTCAACTGATTCCTTTCAACTTGGTTAGTCTCTTAACCAGCTGGTTCTGGAGATCATTCCATCAAACATTTTAGGTGCATTTTCTCCAAGATCCAGAAGCCCTAGCTCATTGCATAATTCTCTGAATCTGATCTCAGCTAGTGGCTTGGTTAGAATATCGACTTTTACGTATATCGGTATGAATCTTTTCCATTCGATATTCTTCTTTTCAACATGATCTCTTATAAAATGGTGTCGACATCCACATGCTTGCATCTTGTATGTAGAACGGGATTACGGTGATTGCAATAGCACTATTCTTTATCACGAAAAAATAGGTACATTCTTAGCTTCAATGTTATAATCCCTCATTTCTTGACTAAGCGGAAGCGGTTGGGAACAACGACTTCTATGACCATATATTACCTTGATAGTAGATGTTGCAATCGATATACCTTCTTTGAAAACCACGAGATCGGTTTACTTCCTAAGAACGACAAGTTCTGAGGTGGATTTTACATCAATCTTGCAACCTCCATAATCGAAATCGAGAATACCCACTAAGCTCTAGATTATCATCGATGGGTAAAATAAACCAAGATTTATCGTCCTTGAATACTTAAGAATCCGCTTAGGCGCTTCTAGGTGGCTTATCATTGGATTTGCACGAAATCGCACATATACCCTGCTGCGAAGGTTATATCCGTCTGGCTTGGCGATCGGTATAGTAGAGATCCAATGAGAGCCCTATATTCCTTCCGATTTGTTTTACGACCATCCTCATCTGGATCCATCTTGAATCCGGTCATCATAGGAATTTTGGCTTCCTTACAATTTTGAACTCCAAACTTAGCCATAAATTCCTAGTACTTACTTTGCTTGGCGGATGAATATCCATACGTACTTTGCTTTACTTGAAGACCAGAAAATAATTCATCGACCCATCATGGACATCTCGAACTTCCCTTGCATCGGTTCTTTGAATCTTTCACATAGACTCTTGTTGGGGATCCAAGATGATGATGTAAATCACGTAGATCTGAACCATCGGAATATCTTTTCCATCTTCTATTACGAATAAGGTTACGTCACTTTGTTCCTTTAGTGAACCCAACTTTTCGATCAAGAAGCGAGAGAGTGTATCATACCAAGCTCGAGGAGCTTGTTTAGAACCATAAAGAGCTTTTCTTAAGCGGTACACTTGATTGCCCTTTTCAAAGCACGGAGGTTGTTAGACATAAACTTCCTCTGCTAGTACCCCGTTTAAGAAAGCACTCTTTCGTCCATCGATACCACGATGAACCCTCGTGGGAAGCATATGCGAAACAAATGACCCGAATGGCTTCTAAAACAGCGGCGGTGCAAAGGTCTCATCATAATCAATTCCTTCGATTGTGAATACCCCTTAGCAACAAGTCTTGCCTTATTTTTTAGTGATGACGTTTTCTCATCTCTCTTGTTCTTGAATACCCACCGTGCCAATAACGTCTTGATGACTTAGTGCATCTACCGGTTCCCAAACTTGATTTCTCTCGAAGCTGTTCATTTCTTCTGCATGGCTAGAATCCGACTTGCGTCTTGTAGATCTTCCTCTATTGTTGTTGGTTCCTTCATAGGCGGATAACAACAATACATGCCACTTTCACCAATCGATGTCTAGTTTTAACTTTATCGGATGGGTCTCCGATTATCGAATCGGTTGGATGGTGGTTATCCGAGTTCTTACTGTTTTGATTTGCGTCGGTTTGGAGAACATCGTCCGTTTACGATAAAATTTCATTACTAGCGATTGGGAGTGGTCTTTGAGTTATGATCCACTTGATAAGAACAAGTCTCGGTGATGTTGGACTCATCATGTCTTTGATGTGCATTAAATGGGAACTTCAGATGTTCCCCTGAACCGGATGGTTCGATTGATCTTTATCTCGGTTGTATTAAACTTCTTCATCGGCGGTTTTTTAGTACCTTAGGATCTCGATGATCTGGTGAATCGACTAGATCTGGAATGTATATTATTCTGTTTACGATTCTTTTTCCTTGATCATTAGGTGATCCATTTTACGAACATCGGTTCTTGTTGATCGGTACATCTTGTTACTGACACGATTTCTCTTGTTCGGAAGATGCTTCATCAAAGACTACATGGGGTGTTTCTTCCACAAGTAGGGTTAAATGCATTGTAAACCACGAAAGCCTTGTTAGATGAGGAATATCCTAAGAATATACCTCATCGACTTGGCCTCAAAAAGTCTTCAAACCCGACTCTTCCCATTGTTGTGTATGAAACACTTACACCCAAAAATGGAAGTAAGAGACCACGAGGTTTTCTGTCCTTCCACAGTTCATAGGGTGTTTTTGTAGTGAGCCTTAGTCGGAAGACATACATTACGAGTATGGCATGCGGTGTTGATTATACGCCCGAAACGGCTTGGTATTGCATGTTAAAATTAACATCGTCGGGCGAACTTCTTTGAGAGTTCTGTTCCTCCGTTCATTTACTCCATTTTGTTGTGGCGTCCTTGCGGTGATGTTTCATCTATATATACAAACTTAGAGCAAAAATCAATAATAAAAGAGTTCGAAAATTTGTACCTTTATCGTCGATTTTTACTACTGTTGACACCCTTCTCATTTTGTAATCGTTTTAGTAGCTCGGGTATCTTCGTTTGTCGTCTCATTCTTCTTATGTAAGAATATAACCCGAGTAAACTTGGAATAGTCATCCCACGATTACGGAGTATATTTCGTCGTTGAGGCCCATTTGGTGTAAGCTGGTCCAAATAGATCCATATGGAGCAATTGCGATACTTCTGCTTGGATCTTGGATGCGGAATTCCTTTGAATGAAGCTTTGACTGTTTTCCTTCGACCTCGCGGATACATATACGATCCTTTGAAAATACTTCATTAGGAAGTCCTTCCACTAGAGACATCCTTGCTATCTTGTTAAGAGTTTTAAAGTTCGGATGGCTCATTCTTTTGTGCGAGCAATTTCTACTTTTGGAACTCTTGACAATCGAGCATGCATTTCTTGGGCAAGCTGTTCCAATCAATTTGTGTAGATCGTCCCTTTCCTTGAACCCGATTAGCAAAATCTGTTGAGTGGCTCGATTTTGATAGTGCATTGATCGATCGAGAACTCAACCTTTGAATCCGTTGTTGCGGTGTTGTGAAAACCGATAATAGGTTGTGCTTTAGACCTTCGACATCTGAGACTCCGATTACTTGTACATCATCATTCTCTAAGGTTAGAACCCTTTGGTATAACCAAAGTTATCATCACCGAAAAAAGTACCGCGGGCCTTTTACATTCTATGTATGAAGGAGGAGGTGCTTGCTTCTGTCATGTGCCTTGAGCATCCACTATCGATGTACCAATAGTTGCTTGCACACCTCCTTTGTTGGCGGACCCCACGCCGATCCTGCAATCGGATCGGGCTTTAGGTACCCCTTTTGGATTGGGTCTGAGGGTTAGGTTTAGTTTTGGGGATCCATACAAAGCGAACACTTCTATTGTGATCGGTTAGATCGAAGGGCTGATTTGTCTCCCATACCTATCAACATAATCATCGTCTCTTTATATGCTTTACATTTTGTATGATTATTAGTGTGAACCTTGGATGACTTAGAAGACTTGGGATCTATCTTTTACGTTTTGTCTTCTTTTTATCGATTAATGGTTCAGTCTGGCGACCCTAGATTTACGATTATAGGGGTAGAATGCATTTGCTATCATCAAAAGATTCATATCTTTTTTGGCATAGGTGGTTTTTGCGGTTTACGAAGCATGCTTATTATCACGGTGACCTTGATTGGGTCTCGATTGGACTTCCCTTTTACGGGTTGTCTTTTTACGATTCACGATCATTGATCGAGTTGAGGTCTCTTCTTGAATTGGGTTCTTCTGTTGATTCCTCGGTGATGCTTTACCGATTAGGGTCCATTTACTGTTCCCCATTACGGTTGGCACCTTACCTTACCCTTTCAACTAGTCTTTTTCCTTATTAGATACATGTTTGGCTTTTGGTGTATCTTTGTAAAAACTTCGTCGATTACACCTTTTTTGAGATGAATCGGTAGGGGCTTTTTGAGGATGTGGAAGGATTCTCATAGCCAAGTCCTTCTTATTAATCGTTGTTAGAAAATAGGTGTTCATGTCTTGAGCAATTTTAGATGATTTTGTGAAAACCTCTATTTTCTTCATGATTATCCTCGGATGATTTTAGACTTTCATGCTTTTGGAGCAGCTCATCAAATTTTGCTTGAAGAATTTTGAAGTCATCGACTTCTTTTTTGTTAATTGCGGTGATCTTTGATCTGCTTCTCTCGATCGAAGCCTTAACTTTTCGAGAATGTTACATTCCTCGGTTGCCTTTTTATTGATCTAAGTTCGGAGACTTTCTTTGAGATCATTCTCTTTAGCAAAGTGATTATTTCTAATTCTCGACTTGTCATTTTCGACTTCCACTATAGCATAAGTGTCTCTTGCATTGGAGAGATCCTCAAGCAATTGCTCTGAGTAGAGGCTGCGGTCAATCTCCCGGTGTGTGCTAATGATAGCGGTGTAGAAGCGAGCGAAGCGAGTTTGGAGGTTACCTCAGTTGGTCCTCCACGGCCATCAGGCGAGATCTCATCATCGTCGAAGAATATCGGATCTTCATTTTCATAGAAGTCAACAACTTCTTGTCGGGCGAAGTCTTCTCTGAGAGGTATCGGCGAGTCCTCGGAGAGGCGGATAGGAATCGTCGATTCTGGCGTGTCGGCAACCATAGCTCTTACATCCCTACTATAACGTTGCTCTCTTACATTCCTCTTTTCTTCCCTTTCTCTTGGCGTCAGTGCAGGCGATCTGCGCTATAGTGACTGGCTTCTCACGGTTGAAACCGCTCCTTGATCCACCGAACCTTTCCTTCGGGTGAATCACTCCGTCTGCATATGACCTGTCGGTGACTTCCCTTTACGATAGTAATCTGAGCTTCTTTTGTACGATTGGTTATCTCTTCCTTCCCTCGATCTGATTATCTCTTTTCCTTTCATCTCTGTGATCCCTCCGATCATCGGATCTGGTTCTTCTGGAGATCGTTGGGCGATCTCCTATCTCTTCCCTCGGCTATGTTGATAGTCATTATAAAATCTTTGATACTTACCAAGTTGGACATTTGACTTCTCAAGCTTCACAGTAGCGGAAGCGTCTCTGTTACGACTGACTATATATTTCCAACGAGTTCGTTGGCCTTCGTTCTGCTTCTTTGGTTGCCTTAAAAAGCAACTTTTTTTGAAGTTGAGGCTTCGGCGGGCACCTCATCTTCATCGAACTTGTCCTCTTTTAATCAAATCGAACTTCGTGAGCTTTAAGGCTCAGAACAAGTTACTTGGCTTCATTTTTTAATGTCTTGGCAATCTTTGATTCTGTGACCTTCATGTCCCATTTCTTGGTGAGAGACCTTAGGATTTTGTAGTTGATATCTTTCTCGGACATCTCTCTACCAAGTTCTCGAAGCTTGTTTATAGACATTATAATCCTTCCATCGAGTTCGTTGATGGTTTTATTTGAAAGCGGACATCTTGATTTTTTGAACTTTACCGGTTAAACTTGTAGGCAACTGTCTTTTATCTGTTCATTTCCTCGCATATCTCGGCTAGAGTATCCCATTGTTTTTCATGATTTGAGATACTTAATCTTTTCCTTAGTGACCTTATCCATGGTTTTCATGATAATATGCCTTGCGATAGTATCTAGAGTATCTTGACTTTCTTTTCTTCTCCATCCATCAAAATTTGGGATTTTTGCACAAGACTTCCGGTGCAAAGTCTGGATCTCCTCCAAGCTGCGGGGTTGTCGTAATAAATGATGATGGGCCCTCTTTTGATGACTTCCATCATTACGCCTCTTATCGAACCTAGATGGTTGGACATATATATAGCCCAATCTGCATACTCATCGATTGAGAACTTGGCGGATCATGATACATACGAGGTGTTATCCATCTTTGAGTGATTTTGGAAAATGAATGAGTTTTAAAAATGGTTTTCAAGATCGATTCGATTGACCACAAGGATTCTTCCTCAAGAATCGATGATACCTGAGTCGATTAGTGCAGTAGAACCAACCTTCTGATACCACTTGTAGGTCGAGCGGGGTTTGTGAGGCGAAGTCTAGAAGGGAGGGTGAATAGACTTACGAAAACTTTTATTGCAAATCGGTGTGAGGCGATTAACTTTGATCGAGTGTGAGTGAATCGGTTTGGGTGATAACCAACTTCTTGTCGCTGAAAGCAGTCGGTTTAGTAACTATCGGTTTAAGCGATGTGTCGCGGAAGCTTAAGTTTTACCGTGTGAAAAACCGGTTTTGTCATCGATTCCAAAGTTAATCTTTTAATCGGTTTATTGAAGTGTCACGTTTGATCGGATCGAAGCTTGGTGCTAACCGATCTCAACTTGGAATATGTATGCGCTTTAAAGGGTTGTGTGCGATTGTGTGTCGTTAATCAAAGCGGTAAAAGGCACACAAGATTTATAGTGGTTAGGACAAACCCGATCCCTCGTCCACTCTTCCCTATCACAAAGGGCACCTACTTAACCAAGCTGGACTTTGTTTTATGTGTAAGTCCAACCACGATTACATCGACTAGATGTTTAAGGAGTTCACACTCAACCGATCCCAGAGATCAGAACTAGAAACCCTAGTCTGAAATCTTGCTAAACAACTTAACCTAACTTGGGGGTTTGGTAAGATTGTTTTGGTTCCAACTATGAAATCTTTTCTTGCATATAAGCGACTATGACTAGATGAAAAGATTTCTATGCTTTAGAACTTATGGGATGAACTCTTAATAAAAATTAATCTTCTTGTTCGTGTTCTTGTGCGGAAATATGAGAATTGCTTGAGCTTCTTAATTGTTCAGAGTCTCCGTTCTTTCACTCTAAAATGTAATCCCATATATATAGACCTTGAAATCAAAGAGCCGTTGGAGAGCAATTTGAATTTGGGCTATATTTGGTAGACTTCTTGAGCTTGATGTGGCGAGCTTGAAAGCGGCATGGCGGCGTGAATTTGTACTTTATATCCGTTCTGAGAGGTAGCATCAAATCCCACAATTGCCGGCTCGATCATCGTGTCTTGTTCTTATTGGATAGCGGACTACTTTTCGGTGATGTTCTTCCAACTAAGGTTGACATTCTTCTTGTTCGGATCATAGGCGTATGATTAGATGAAACATCGATTTTCACTGGTGGTGACTTCGATCGATCTGGCCCGATCGATCTACGATGGAGTCTTCGGTGTGGTTGACTTAGCTTCAACTAGCGGACTTCGGTGATGTAGGTCTTACGTGCGATCTTACGGAAGTCATCGATCTTCAAGTATTACGAGTTTGAGCTTTATGACTTGGTAGAGATATCGACTAGATCGGATCAATCGATCTTCTGTTCTTTTCTAGCGTTACGGCACATCGGATATCGGCTTTGTTCTTTGAGTCTTGGATCGACCTATACATATTGAGTTCCCCCTCAATATGTGACCTATCTATTTCATCGGTTGTTCTATCTGATCATTATCAAGCCCCGGTCTCTATAGCGGTAATATAAACATCGATCGATTAACAGTCATTTGGTCCTATTACATGTGTTTTGGAACTTTCATCAAAACTATAAATTTCCCAACAATTTCACTAATGGTAGATGGTCTCTAGGAAATAAACACATCCAAAGGTATTAGTTGACAATTATAATCGGTATCACTAATGGAATGTAATTAATCTCTTGCAAACACATTCAAAAGGTATTAGTTGACTATTGTAATTGGTATCACTAATGGGAGATGGTGGTCTCTAATAAACACATCCAAAGGTATTAGTTTACTATTATAATCGATATCACTAATGGAATGTCATTTCTCGTAAACACATCAAAAGGTATTAGTTTACTATTGTAATCGGTATCGCTAATGGAATGTCATCTCTAAATAAACACATCCAAAGGTATTAGGTGACTATTGTAATTGGTATCACTAATGGTAGATGGTCTCTTAAATACATCGAAATGTATTAGTTGATTATTGTAATCGGCATCACTAATGGTAGATTGTTTCTAAATTAAACACATCGGAGGTATTAGTTGACTATTCTAATCGGTATCATTAATGGAATATCGTCTCTCGTAAACACATCCAAATGTATTAGTTGACTATTGTAATTTGTATCACTAATGGTAGATGGTCTCTCGTAAACACATCCAAAGGTATTAGTTGATTATTATAATCAGTATCACTAATTGAATGTCGTCTCTCATTAACACATCCAAATGTATTAGTTGACTATTGTAATTGGTATCACTAAATGTAGATGGTCTCTCGAAAACATATACAAAGGTATTAGTTGACTATTGTAATTGGTATCACTAATGGAATGTCGTCTCTCGAAAACACATCCAAAGATATTAGTTGACTATTGTAATCTGTATGACTAATGGTAGATGGTCTCTCGTAAACACATCCAAATGTATTAGTTGATTATTGTAATCGGTATCACTAATGGTAGATTGTCTCTTGTAACCACAATCAGAGGTTTTAGTTGGCTATTATAATCGATATCATTAATGGAATGTCGTCTCTCGTAAACACATCCAAAGGTATTAGTTGACTATTGTAATCGGTATCTCTAATGGAATGTCGTCTCTGATTAACACATCCAAATGTATTAGTTGACTATTGTAATTGGTATCACTAATGGTTGATGGTCTCTCGTAAACACATCCAAAGGTATTAGTTGACTATTGCAATCGGTATCACTAATGGAAAGTCGTCTCTCGAAAACACATCCAAAGGTATTATTTGACTACTGTAATCGGTATCACTAATTGAATGTCATCTCTCATTAACACATCCAAAGGTATTAGTTGACTATTGTAATTGGTATCACTAATGGAATGTCATCTCTCGTAAACACATCTAAAGATATTAGTTGACTATTGTAATCGGTATCACTAATGGAATATCGTCTTTCGTAAGCACATCCAAAGGTATTAGTTAACTATTGTAATCGGTATCACTAATGGAATGTCGTCTCTCGAAAACACATCCAAATGTATTAGTTGACTATTATAATCGGTATCACTAATGGAATGTTGTCTCTCGTAAACACATCCAAAGGTATTAGTTGACTATTGTAATCGGTATCACTAATGGAATGTCATCTCTCGTAAACACATCCAAAGGTATTAGTTGACTATTGTAATAGGTATCACTAATGGAATGTCGTCTCTCATAAACACATCAAAAGGTATTAGTTGACTATTATAATGGGGTATCACTAATAATGGTATCGTCTCTAAATAAACACTTCCAAATTATTAGTTGACTATTGTAATTAATATCACTAATGGAATGTTGTCTCTAAAAAACACATCCAAAGGTATTAGTTGACTATTTTAATCGGTATCTCGTCGATAATGAAATGTAAGTCTTTAAATAAGCACATCCAAAGGTTTAGTTGACTATTGTAATCGGAACCACTAATAAAATGTCGTCTCTCGTAAGCACAACAAAAGGTATTAGTTGACTATTATAATTAGTATCACTAATGATAGATGGTCTCTCGTAAACACATCCAAAGGTATTAGTTGACTATTGTAATCGGTATAACTAATGGAATGTCGTCTCTTGAAAACACATCCAAAGGTATTAGTTGACTATTGTAATTGGTATCAGTAATGGTTGACGGTCTCTCGTAAACACATCCAAAGGTATTAGTTGACTATTGTAATCAATATCACAAATGGAATGTCGTCTCTCGAAAACACATCCAAAGGTATTAGTTGACTATTGTAATCTGTATCACTAATGGAATGTCGTCTCTCAAAAACACATGAAAAGGTATTATTTGACTATTATAATTGGTATCACTAATGATAGATGGTCTCTCATAAACACATCCAAAGATATTATTTGACTATTGTAATTGGTATTACTAATTGTCCGTAAATACATCAAATGGTATTAGTTGACTATTGTAATCGATATAACTAGTGGAATGTCGTCTCTCGTAAACACATCAAAAGGTATTAGTTGGCAATTGTAATTCGGTATCCCGAATGGAATGTTGTCTCTCGTAAACACATCCAAATGTATTAATTGACAATTGTAATTTGGTATCACTAATGGAATGTTGTCTCTCGTAAACACATCCAAGTGTATTAGTTGACTATTTTAATCGGTATCAGTAATGGAATGTCCTCTTTTGTAAGAACATCCAAAGGTATTAGTTGACAATTGTAATCGGTATCACTAATGGAATGTCGTCTTTGATAAGCACATCCAAAGGTATTAGTTGACTATTGTAATCAGTACCACTAATAGAATGTCGTCTCTCGTTAGCACATCAAACGGTATTAGTTGACTATTTTAATCGGTATCACTAATGGAATTTCATCTCTCGTTAACACATCCAAAGGTATTAGTTGACTATTGTAATCGGTATCACTAATGGAATGTCATCTCTCGTAAACACATCCAAATGTATTAGTTGACTATTGTAATCGGTATCATTAATGGAATGTCATCTCCCGTAAACATATCCAAATATATTAATTGACTATTGTAATCGGTATCACTAATGGAATGTCATCTCTCGTAAACACATCCAAATGTATTAGTTGACTATTGTAATCGGTATCACTAGTGGAATGTCGTCTCTCGTAAACACATCAAAAGGTATTAATTGACTATTATAATTCGGTATCACTAATGGAATGTTGTCTCTCGTAAACACATCCAAATATATTAATTGACTATTGTAATCGGTATCACTAATGTAATGTTGTCTCTCGTAAACACATAAAAATGTATTAGTTGACTATTGTAATTGGTATCACTAGTGGTAGATGGTCTATATAGTAAACACATCCAAAGATATTTGTTGACTATTGTAATTCGGTATCACTAATGGTAGATGGTCTCTAAAAAACACATCGAAAATTATTAGTTGACTATAATTAATTGGTATCACTAATGGTAGATGGTCTCTCGTAAACACATCCAAATGTATTAGTTGACTTTTGTAATTCGGTACCACTAATGGAATGTCGTCTCTCTTAAACACATCAAAAGGTATTAGTTGAGCATTGTAATCGGTATCACTAATGATAGATGGTCTCTAGTAAACACATCCAAATGTATTAGTTGACTATTGTAATCGGTATTGCTAATAGAATGTCGTCTCTCATAAACACATCATAAGGTATTAGTTGACTATTGTAATCGGTATCACTAATGGAATGTTGTCTCTCGTTAAAACATAAAAATGTATTAGTTGACTATTGTAATTGGTATCACTAGTGGTAGATGGTCTATAGTAAACACATCCAAAGGTATTAGTTGATTATTAGAATCGGTATCACTAATGGAATGTCGTCTCTCGTAAACACATCCAAAGATATTAGTTGACTATTTAAATTGGTATCACTAATGGTAGATGGTCTCTCGTAAACACATCCAAAAGTATTATTTGACTAGTGTAATTGGTATCACTAAAGATAGATGGTCTCTAAATAAACACATCCAAAATCACTAATAGATGTATTAGTTGAATATTGTAATCGATATCACTAATGGAATGTCATCTTTCGTAAACACATCCAAATGTATTAGTTGACTATTGTAATCAGCATCATTAATGGAATTTCGTCTCTCGTAAGCACATCCAAAGGTATTAGTTGACTATTGTAATCAGTATCACTAATGGAATGTCATCTTTAAAAAACACATCAAAAAGGTATTAGTTGACTATTATAATTAGTATCACTAATGGAATGTAGTCTCTAAATAAACATATCAAAAGGTATTAGTTGACTATTGTAATTGTAATCACTCATGGTAGATGGTGTCTCGTAAACACATCCAAAGGTATTAGTTTATTATTGTAATCGGTATCACTAATGGAATGTAAGTCTCTAAAAAACACATCAAAAGGTATTAGTTGACTATTGTAATTAATATCACTAATGGAAATTTGTCTCTCGTAAACACATCCAAATGTATTAGTTGACTATTTTAATCGGTATCGATAATGGAATGTAAATCTTTTAAAAAAATTCAATCCAAAGGTATTAGTTGACTATTGTAATCGGTATCACTAATGGAATGTCATCTTTCATAAAACACATCCAAAGGTATTAGTTGACTATTGAAATCGGTATCACTAATAAAATCACGCCGTCTCTAAATAAGAACATCAAATGGTATTAGTTGACAATTATAATTGGTATCACTAGTGGTATGTTGGTCTCTCGTAAACACATCCTAAAGGTATTAGTTGACTATTGTAATCGATATAACTAATGGAATGTAAATCTCTAAATAAACACATCCAAAGTATTAGTTGACTATTGTAATTTTGTATCACTAATGATAGATGGTCTCTCATAAACACATCCAAAGATATTAGTTGACTATTGTAATTGGTATTACTAATGGATCATAAATGCATCCAATGGTATTACTTGACTATTGTGATCGGTATCACTTATGGAATATCATCTCTCGTAAACATATCCAAAGGTATTAGTTGACTATTGTAATTGGTATCACTAATGGTAGATGGTCTCTAAATAAACACATCCAAAGGTATTAGTTGACAATTATAATCGGTATCACTAATGGAATGTGGTCTCTTGCAAACACATCCAATTGTATTAGTTGAGTATTGTAATTGGTATCACTAATAGTAGATGGTCTCTCGTAAACACATCCAATTGTATTAGTTGACTATTGTAATCGGTATCACTAATGGAATGTCATCTCTCGTTAACACATCAAAAGGTATTAGTTGACTATTGTAATCGGTATCACTAATGGAATGTCATCTCTCAAAAACACATCCATAGGTATTAGTTGACTATTGTAATCGGTATCATTAATGGAATGTCATCTCCCCATAAACATATCCAAATATATTAATTGACTATTGTAATCGGTATCACTAATGGAATGTCATCTCTAAATAAACACATCCAAATGTATTAGTTGACTATTGTAATCGGTATGACTAGTGGAATGTCGTCTCTCGTAAACACATCAAAAGGTATTATTTGACTATTATAATTCGGTATCACTATTGGAATGTTGTCTCTCGTAAACACATCCAAAGATATTAATTGACTATTGTGTCGGTATCACTAATGGAATGTTGTCTCTAAATAAATACATCGAATGGTATTACTTGACTATTGTAATCGGTATCACTAATGGAATGTTTTCTCTAAATAAACACATCAAAAAGGTATTAGTTGACTATTGTAATCGGTATCACTAATGGAATGTCATCTTTAAGTAAACACATCCAAAGGTATTAGTTGAATATTGTAATTGGTATCACTAATGGTAAATGGTCTCTCGTAAAACACATCCAAAGATATTAGTTCTTTATTGTAATCGATATCACTAATGGAATGTCATTTCTAAATAAACACATCCAAAGGTATTAGTTGACTATTGTAATCGGTATCACTAATAGAATGTCATCTCTAAATCGTAAACACATCCAAAGGTATTAGGTGACTATTGTAATTGGTATCAATAATGGTAGATGGTCTCTAGTAAACACATCGAATGTTTTAGTTGATTATTATGTCGGTACCACTAATGGTAGATTGTCTCTCGTAAAAACACATCCGGAGGTATTAGTTGACTATATTATGTCGGTATCATTAATGGAATGTAATCTCTAAATAAACACATCCAAAGGTATTAGTTGACTATTGTTATTGGTATCACTATTGGTAGATGGTCTCTTGTAAATACATCCAAAGGTATTAGTTGACTATTGTAATCAGTATCACTAATTAAATGTCGTCTCTCATTAACACATCCAAATGTATTAGTTGACTATTGTAATTGGTATCACCAATTGTTGATGGTTTCTCGTAAACACATCCAAAGGTATTAGTTGACTATTGTAATTGGTATCACTAATGGAATGTCGTCTTTCAAAAATGTATCCAAAGATATTAGTTGACCATTGTAATTGGTATCACTAATGGTAGATGGTCTCTCCTAAACACATCCAAAGATATTAGTTGACTATTGTAATCGGTATCACTTACGGAATATCGTCTCTCGTAAACACATCCAAAGGTATTATTTGACTATTGTAATCGGTAACACTAATGGAATGTCATCTCTCGTAAACACATCCAAAGTTATTAGTTGACTATTGTAATCGGTATCACTAATGGAATGTCGTCTATCGTAAACACATCCAAAGGTATTAGTTGAATATTGTAATTCGGTATCACTAATGGATTGTTGTCTCTCGTAAACACATCCAAAGGTATTAGTTGACTATTTTAATTCTGTATCACTAATGGAATGTCGTCTCTCTTAAATACATCCAAAGGTATTAGTTGAGTATTGTAATCGGTATCACTAATGATAGATGGTCTCTCGTAAACACATCCAAATGTATTTGTTGACGATTATAATCGGTATCGCTAATGGAATGTCATCTCTCGTAACACATCCAAAGGTATTAGTTGACTATTGTAATCGGTATCACTAATGGAATGTTTTCTTTCGTAAACACATCAAAAGGTATTAGTTGACTATTGTAATCGGTATCACTAAGTGGAATGTCTCATCTTTTTATAAAAACACATCCTAAGGTATTAGTTGAATATTGTAATTGGTATCACTAATGGTAAATGGTCTCTCTAAAACACATCGAAAGAAATTAGTTCTTGTTGTGTCGATATCACTAATGGAATGTCATATCTAAAAAACACATCCAAAGGTATTAGTTGACTATTGTAATCGGTATCACTAATGGAATGTCATCTCTAAATAATCACATCCAAAAGGTATTAGGTGACTATTGTAATTGGTATCAATAATGGTAGATGGTCTCTAAATAAACACATCCAAATGTTTTAGTTGATTATTGTAATGTCGGTACCACTAATGGTAGATTGTCTCTAAATAAACACATCCAGAGGTATTAGTTGACTATTGTAATCGGTATCATTAATGGAATGTCGTCTCTCGTAAACACATCCAAAGGTATTAGTTGACTATTGTAATTTGTATCACTAATGGTAGATGGTCTCTCGTAAACACATCCAAAGGTATTAGTTGATTATTATAATCAGTATCACTAATTGAATGTCGTCTCTCATTAACACATCCAAATGTATTAGTTGACTATTGTAATTGGAATCACTAAATGTAGATGGTCTCTCGTAAAAACATCCAAAGGTATTAGTTGACTATTGTAATTGGTATCACTAATGGAATGTCGTCTCTCGAAAACACATCCAAAGATATTAGTTGACTATTGTAATTGGTATCACTAATGGTAGATGGTCTCTCGTAAATACATACAAAGATATTAGTTTACTATTATTATCGGTATCACTAATGGAATGTCGTTTCTCGTAAACACATCCAAAGGTATTAGTTGACTATTATAATTGGTATCATTAATGGAATGTAGGTCTCTAAATAAACACATCCAAAAGGTATTAGTTGACTATTGTAATTGGTATCACTAATGGTAGATGGTCTCTCGTAAACACATCCAAATGTATTAGTTGATTATTGTAATCGGTATCACTAATGGTAGATTGTCTCTCGTAAACACATCCAGAGGTATTAGTTGACTATTGTAATCTGTATCATTAATGGAATATCGTCTCTCGTAAACACATCCAAAGGTATTAGTTGACTATTGTAATTTGTATCACTAATGGTAGATGGTCTCTCGTAAACACATCCAAAGGTATTAGTTGATTATTATAATCGGTATCACTAATTGAATGTCATCTCTCATTAAACACATCCAAATGTATTAGTTGACTATTGTAATTGGTATCACTAAATGTAGATGGTCTCTAAATAAACATATCTGAAAGGTATTAGTTGACTATTGTAATTGGTATCACTAATGGAATGTAGTCTCTCGAAAACACATCCAAAGATATTAGTTGACTATTGTAATTGGTATGACTAATGGTAGATGGTCTCTCGTAAACACATCCAAATGTATTAGTTGATTATTGTAATCGGTATCACTAATGGTAGATTGTCTCTTGTAAACACAATCAGAGGTTTTAGTTGGCTATTATAATCGGTATCATTAATGGAATGTCGTCTCTCGTAAACACATCCAATGGTATTACTTGACTATTGTAATCGGTATCACTAATGGAATATAGTCTCTAAATAAACACATCCAAAAGGTATTAGTTAACTATTGTAATTGGTATCACTTATGGTAGATGGTCTCTAAATAAATACATCGAAAGGTATTAGTTTATTATTATAATCGGTATCACTAATGGAATGTCATCTCTAAATAAACACATCGAAGGTATTAGTTGATTATTGTAATTAAATATCACTAATAGAATGTCATCTCTCGTAAACTCATCCAAAGGTATTAGTTCAGTATTATAATCAGTATCACTAATGGAATGTCGTCTCTCATAAATACATCCAAAGGTATTTGTTGACTATTGTAATTGGTATCACTAATGGAATGTGTCATCTCTAAATAAACACATCCTAAGTTATTAGTTGACTATTATTATTGGTATCACTTAATGGAATGTAGTCTCTCGTAATAACATCCAAAGGTATTAGTTGACTATTGTAATTGGTATCATTAATGGTAGATGGTCTCTAAATAAAACACATCCAAAAGTATTAGTTGACTATTGTAATCGGTATCACTAATGGAATGTATGGTCTCTTGTAAACACATTCAAAGGGATTAGTTGAGTTGTTATGTCGGTATCACTAATGATAGATGGTCTCTCGTAAACACATTGTATTACTTTACTATTGTGTCGATATCAATAATGGAATGTAAGTCTCTAAAAAACACATCGAAAGGTATTAGTTAACTATTATAATCGGTATCACTAATGGAATGTATGGTCTCTCGTAAACACATCCAAAGGTATTAGTTGACTATTGTAATCGGTATCACTAATGGAATGTCATCTTTAAATAAGCACATCCAAAGGTATTAGTTTACTAATGTAATCGGTATCACTAATGGAATGTAGTCTCTAAATAAACACATCAAAGTGTATTAGTTGACTATTGTAATTGGTATCACTCATGGTTGATGGTCTCTAAATAAACAATCGAAAGGTATTAGTTTACTATTGTAATCAATATCACTAATGGAATGTATTCTCTAAGTAAACACATCGAAAGGTATTAGTTGACTATTGTAATCGATATCACTAATGGAATGTCATCTTTAAATAAACACATCCAAATGTATTAGTTGACTATTGTAATCGGCATCATTAATGGAATTTAGGTCTCTAAATAAACATATCGAAAGGTATTAGTTGACTATTGTAATCGGAATCACTAATGGAATGTCATCTTTAAATAACACATCCAAAGGTATTAGTTGACTATTGTAATCGGTATCACTAATGGAATGTAATGGTCTCTAAACACATCAAAAAGGTATTAGTTTACTATTGTAATTGTAATCACTCATGGTAGATGGTGTCTCAAAATAAACACATCGAAAGGTATTAGTTTATTATTGTAATCGGTATCACTAATGGAATGTAAATCTCTCGTAAACACATCCAAAGGTATTAGTTGACTATTATAATTGGTATCACTCATGGTAGATGGTTTTTAAGTAAACACATCCAAAGGTATTAGTTTATTATTGTAATCGGTATCACTAATGGAATGTCGTCTCTCGTAAACACATCAAAAGGTGTTAGTTGACTATTGTAATTCGGTATCACTAATGGAATGTTGTCTCTCGTAAACACATCCAAATGTATTAGTTGACTATTTTAATCGGTATCGATAATGGAATGTCATCTTTAAAAAGCACATCCAAAGGTATTAGTTGACTATTATAATTCGGTTCACTAATGAAATGTCGTCTTTCATAAAACACATCAAAAGGTATTAGTTGACTTTTTGTAATCGGTACACTAATAAAATGCCGTCTCTCGTAAGAACATCAAATGGTATTAGTTGACAATTGTAATTGGTATCACTAGTGATAGACTGTCTCTCGTAAACACAACTAAAGGTATTAGTTGACTATTGTAGTCGATATAACTAATGGAATGTCGTCTCTCGTAAACACATCCAAAGGTATTAGTTGACTATTGTAATTATGTATCACTAATGATAGATGGTCTCTCGTAAACACATCCAAAGATATTAGTTGACTATTGTAATTTGTATCACAAATGGTAGATGGTCTCTCATAAACACATCCAAAGATATTAGTTGACTATTGTAATTGGTATTAATAATGGATCATAAATGCATCGATGGTATTAATTGACTATTGTGTCGGTATCACTAATGGAATGTAGATCTCTCTAAAAAAACACATCGAAAAGGTATTAGTTGACTATTATAATTGGTATCACTCATGGTAGATGGTTTTTAAAAAACACATCCAAAAGGTATTAGTTTATTATTGTAATCGGTATCACTAATGGAATGTAAGTCTCTAAATAAACACATCAAAAGGTGTTAGTTGACTATTGTAATTAAATATCACTAATGGAATGTTGTCTCTAATAAAACACATCCAAATGTATTAGTTGACTATTTTAATAAATTATCGATAATGGAATGTAAATCTTTTCGTAAGCACATCCAAAAGTATTAGTTGACTATTGTAATCGGTTCACTAATGAAATGTCGTCTTTCATAAGCACATCCAAAGGTATTAGTTGACTATTGTAATCAGTACACTAATAAAATGCCGTCTCTCGTAAGAACATCAAATGGTATTAGTTGACAATTGTAATTGGTATCACTAGTGATAGACGGTCTCTCGTAAACACAACTAAAGGTATTAGTTGACTATTGTAATCGATATAACTAATGGAATGTCGTCTCTCGTAAACACATCCAAAGGTATTAGTTGACTATTGTGATTACGTATCACTAATGATAGATGGTCTCTCGTAAACACATCCAAAGATATTAGTTGACTATTGTAATTGGTATCACAAATGGTAGATGGTCTCTCATAAACACATCCAAAGATATTAGTTGACTATTGTAATTGGTATTACTAATGGATCATAAATGCATCCAATGGTATTAATTGACTATTGTAATCGGTATCACTTATGGAATATCGTCTCTAGTAAACATATCCAAAGGTATTAGTTCGGTATTGTAATTGGTATCACTAATGGTAAATGGTCTCTCGTAAACACATCCAAAGGTATTAGTTGAAAATTATAATCGGTATCATTAATGGAATGTCGTCTCTTGCAAACACATTCAAAGGTATTAGTTGACTATTGTAATTGGTATCACTAATGGGAGATGGTCTCTCGTAAACACATCCAAAGGTATTAGTTTACTATTATAATCGATATCACTAATGGAATGTCATTTCTAAAAACACATCCAAAGGTATTAGTTTACTATTGTGATCGGTATCGCTAATGGAATGTCATCTCTCGTAAACACATCCAAAGGTATTAGGTGACTATTGTAATTGGTATCACTAATGGTAGATGGTCTCTCGTAAACACACCCAAATGTATTAGTTGATTATTGTAATCGGTATCACTAATGGTAGATTGTCTCTCGTAAACACATCCAGAGGTATTAGTTGACTATTGTAATCGGTATCATTAATGGAATATAAATCTCTAAAATAAACACATCAAAAGGTATTAGTTGACTATTGTAATTTGTATCACTAATGGTAGATGGTCTCTCGTAAACACATCCAAAGGTATTAGTTGATTATTATAATCAGTATCACTAATTGAATGTCGTCTCTCATTAACACATCCAAATGTTATTAGTTGACTATTGTAATTGGTATGACTAATGGTAGACGGTCTCTCGTAAATACATCCAAAGGTATTAGTTTATTATTATAATCGGTATCACTAATGGAATGTCATCTCTCGTAAACACATCTTAAGGTATTATTTGACTACTGTAATCGGTATCACTAATTGAATGTCATCTCTCATTAACACATCCAAAGGTATTAGTTGACTAGTGTAATTGGTATCACTAATGGAATGTCGTCTCTCGTAAACACATCTAAAGGTATTAGTTGACTATTGTAATCGGTATTGTTGGGATAAATTTAGTTTTGATTATTATGCCAAAACATCTTGTAATAGGACAAGCTAACTTGTATAGAAAGCTTGTATTTCTAGACTTAGTTTTATTCTTATAGGTAACAAGTTAAGGGGGAACTCATCAAAGACAAAGATGAAATTTGTCGAGCAAGCAAGCAGGGTGATGAGTTCCATATAAAGTGATGAAATTTGAACAAGATGAACCATGCTAATTTGTGAAGAGAAAGTGTTGATCTGGCCGGTGATGTAGTCGGTGATCTGATCGTTGATCTGGTCTGATGTCGGATCAATTTGTCTTGAATCGAATTCATTTATCTTTGAAACAGATCGGTATCTTGATATCGATCGGTCATCTCGATATCAAATCAGCCGGTCTGAATCCCAGTCGGTATCTTTGAAACGGATCAAGCTATCTTGATATCGGAATCAATTTATCTGAATCGGATCCAATTTTATGCGATGTCGATTTGAATCTGATCGAATCGATGAAAAATCGAAGCGATGAAGCAGTGTTTTGAAACTTGATGAGCAGTGATTTATTTTGAAATCTCTGATCAGTTTTGGTGGACGAATCGAAGCGACGAAATCGAAGCGATGAGCGATGTCCGGTGGTGATCGGATCCGTTAGACACACAAAAGCGGTGATCAATAAGAAGATAACAACATATATGGATGTGACATAAAAGTTATAAACAACGGTATAAAAAAACACAAAAAAAAGTTTGGAAGATTATTAGTATAGATTTGAATATTACTCTCCAACGGTAATATTCAAATCCACACTATAAATACATTGCACTATCTTCAAAAGAAGATAATGGAGGATCTATGAAAAGTGAAATTAAAGCCAAATATTCAAGCAACTCCATTCATAGAACCGAGCATTACATATCCAAATTTACCCAAGAGTGTTCTTCAATAGATCTAAGCACAAATGTAATATCCTAAGCTTAGAGATTTTTCCATCCTTAGCATTGAGGCTAAACAAATGTAAGGAAAATCTCAACCTAGTTGGAAACCAAACAAACCTTACCCCAAATCGGTTTGATAGGATAAGTTTGTAGGTGAGTGTGAACTCGGTAAACATCTAGCAATCCCGAAGGGAGGGTAGGCAATCCCGTGAGGAGATAAGTCCCGTTTGAGTGTGAACTCGGTAAACATCTAGCAATCTGAAAAGGAGGGTAGGCAATCCGTGAGGGAGATAAGTCCCGTTTGAGTGTGAAGTCGGTAAACATCAAGCAATCCCGAAAAAGGGAGGGTAGAAAGCGATCCGTGAGGGTGATAAGTCCCGTTTGATTGAGAACTTCGGTAAACATCTGTTGGTTAAGTTGGTGCCCCATGAAGGGAAGAGTGGATGTAGGGCGAGTTTTCCGAACCCTTTATAAAATCGTGTGTTCTTATTTGCTTTCATATTAAGCATCATACATACTTTAGCAAATCTGCATATCACATTCGAAAAAAAAAAATTTAAGTCACCTCCCATTGAAATTTTCTGAGTTTTAAATCGGGTTTTTGGGACCAACAATTAATATCGGAGCGGGGGTTCAAAAGTTCACTAGATTTTAATGTGAACAACGAATCGATCTTTTTTATTAAAACCCATTTAGTTTAAAATGCATAAATTTTATAAAATTCATGGAGGTGACAATCATCTTCTCATTTTAAAAATGAAAACAATGTTTTTCATTATTTCACTTGTTTAACTAACCTTTTTTTTTGTCGTATATGTTTTTTTGTTGTTAGTTAGTTTTTGGCATCATGATCAAAAAAATTGTTGGGATAAATTAATTTTGATTATTATGCCAAAACATCTTGTAATAGGTCAAAGCTAACTTGTATAAAAGCTTGTATTTCTAGACATAGTTTTATTCTTCTGAATTAACAAGTTGAGGGGAACTCATCAAGAAGATGAAATTTGTCGAGCAAAGCGAGGTGATGAGTTCCATATAAAGTGATGAAATTTGAACAAGATGAACCATGCTAATTTGTGAAGAGAAAGTCTTGTCGGTCTTGGTGATCTGATCTTGTCTATTTATCTTGATATCGAATCATTTGTCAGAATCGAATCATTATCTTTGAAACGAATCAATTTATCTTATATCGAATCGGTATCTTGATATCGGATCAAATTCACTTGTCCCAGTCGGTATCTTTGAAACAGATCAACCGTCTGAATCGAATCAATCGTGCGAATCGAGATCAAGCGTAAAGTATCGGTTTACGTCTGATCCTAGATCAAGATCTGTCGAAATCGGAACTGATGAAAAGTGTTTTTTAACTTGATGAGCGATGATTTAAAGCACGAAATCTCTGAGATCAGATTTTTCGCCCGGACGAATCGAGTACGAAAATCGAAGCGATGAGCGATAATCCGGCGATCGGATCCGTTAGACACACAAAAGCGGTGATCAATAAGAAGATAACAACATATATGGATGTGACGTAAAAGTTTGCAAACAACGGTCTGAAAAAAATGAAAAAAAAGGCTGGAAGATTATTAGTATGGATTTGAATATTACTCTCCAACGGTAATATTCAAATCCACACTATAAATACATTGCACTATCTTCAAAAGAAGATAATGGAGGATCTGCAAAGTGAAATTAAAGCCAAATATTCAAGCAACTCCATTCATAGAACACAGATCATTACATATCCAAATTTACCCAAGAGTGTTCTTCAATACATCTAAGCACAAATGTAATATCCTAAGCTTAGAGAGATTTTTCAATCCTTAGCATTGAGGCTAAACAAATGTAAGGGAAAATCTCAACCTAGTTGGAAACCAAACAAACCTTACCCAAATCAGTTTGATAGGATAAGTTTGTAGGTGAGTGTGAACTCGGTAAACATCTAGCAATCCCAAAAGGGATGGTAGGCAATCCCGTGAGAGAGATAAGTCCGGTTTGAGTGTGAACTCGGTAAACATCTAGCAATCCCGAAAGGGAGGGTAGGCAATCCCGTGAGGGAGATAAGTCCCGTTTGAGTGTGAAGTCGGTAAACATCAAGCAATCCCGAAAGGGAGGGTAGGCGATCCCGTGAGGGTGATAAGTCCGTTTGATGAGAACTTCGGTAAACATCTGTTGGTTAAGTTGGTGCCCCATGAAGGGAAGAGTGGATGTAGGGCGAGTTGTCGAACCACTATAAAATCGTGTGTTCTTATTTGCTTTCATATTAAGCTGTCATACACACTTTAGCAAATCTGCATATCACATTCGAAAAAAAAAAAAATTAAGTCACCTCCCATTGAAATTTTCTGAGTTTTAAATCGGGTTTTTGGGACCAACAATTGGTATCGGGCGGGGGTTCAAAAAGTTCACTAGATTTTAATGTGAACCTTTGGCGATCTTTTTTTATTAAAACCCATTTAGTTTAAAATGCATAAATTTTATAAAATTCATGGAGGTGACAATCATCTTCTCATTTAAAAATGAAAACAATGTTTTCATTATTTCACTTGTTTAACTAACAACTGTTTTTATCGTATATGTTTTTTTGTTGTTAGTTAGTTTTTTGCATCATGATCAAAAAGGGAAATTGTTGGGATAAATTTAGTTTTGATTATTATGCCAAAACATCTTGTAATAGGACAAGCTAACTTGTATAGAAAGCTTGTATTTCTAGACTTAGTTTTATTCTTCACGAATTAACAAGTTGAGGGGAACTCATCAAGAAGATGAAATTTGTCGAGCAAGCAGGGCCCGATGAGTTCCATATAAAGCGATGAAATTTGAACAAGATGAACCATGCTAATTTGTGAAGAAAAGTCTTGATCTTTGGTGATCTCTTGATCTGGTAATCTGATTCGATCTGGCATCTTGATATCACATCATTTGTCTTGAATCGGTCGGTATCTTTGAAACGAATCATTTATCTTGATATCGAATCAATTTATCAGTCATCGACTTTCTTTGAAACGGATCAATATCTTGATATCGAATCATTTATCGCGATGTCGATTTTACGATCTGATCCGAATCTGATCTGTCGAAGCCCGATGAAGCAGTGTTTTGAACTTGATGAGCAGTGATTTGACACACGAAATCTCTGAATCAGATTTCCATGGACGGATCGGTGACGACGAAATCGAAGCGATGAGCGAATCCGTGGTGATCGGATCCGTTAGACACACAAAAGCGGTGATCAATAAGAAGATAACAACATATATGGATGTGACATAAAGGCTGCGAAACAACGATCAAAAGGACAAAGAAAAGCTGGAAGATTATTAGTATGGATTTGAATATTACTCTCCAACGGTAATATTCAAATCCACACTATAAATACATTGCACTATCTTCAAAAGAAGATAATGGAGGATCTGCAAAGTGAAATTAAAGCCAAATATTCAAGCAACTCCATTCATAGAACACGGAGAATTACATATCCAAATTTACCCAAGAGTGTTCTTCAATACATCTAAGCACAAATGTAATATCCTAAGTTTAAAGAGATTTTTCCATCCTTAGCATTGAGGCTAAACAAATGTAAGGGAAAATCTCAACCTAGTTGGAAACCAAACAAACCTTACCCAAATCAGTTTGATAGGATAAGTTTGTAGGTGAGTGTGAACTCGGTAAACATCTAGCAATCCCGAAAGGGAGGGTAGGCAATCCCTGAAGGAGGTAAGTTCCGTTTGAGTGTGAACTCGGTAAACATCTAGCAATCCCGAAAGGGAGGGTAGGCAATCCCGTGAGGGAGATAAGTCCCGTTTGAGTGTGAACTCGGTAAACATCAAGCAATCCCGAAAGGGAGGGTAGGCGATCCCATGAGGGTGATAAGTCCCGTTTGAGTGAGAACTTCGGTAAACATCATTGGTTAAGTTGGTGCCCCATGAAGGGAAGAGTGGATGTAGGGCGAGTTGTCGAACCACTATAAAATCGTGTGTTCTTATTTGCTTTCATATTAAGCATCATAAATACTTTAGCAAATCTGCATATCACATTCGAAAAAAAAAAATTTAAGTCACCTCCCATTGAAATTTTACGAGTTTTAAATCGGGTTTTTTGGGACCAACACACATCCAAATGTATTAGTTGACTATTTTAATCGATATTACTAATGGAATGTAGTCTCTAAATAAACACATCAAAAGTATTATGTGACTTTTTATAATTGGTATCACTAATGGTAGATGGTCTCTAAATAAAACACATCCAAAGGTATTAGTTGACTATTGTAATTGGTATCACTAATGGTGGATGGTCTCTTGTAAACACATCCAATATAGTTAGTTGACTATTGTAATTGGTATCACTAGTGGTAGATGGTCTATCGTAAACACATCCAAAGGAATTAGTTGACTATTGTAATCGATATCACTAATGAAATGTTGTCTCTCGTAAACACATCAAAATGTATTAGTTAACTATTGTAATTGGTATCACTAGTGGTAGATGGTCTATAAATAAACACATCGAAAGGTATTAGTTGACTATTGTGTCGGTATCATAAATGAAATGTCATCTCTCGTAAACACATCCAAAGATATTAGTTGACTATTGTAATTGCTATCACTCATGGTTGATGGTCTCTGTAAACACATCCAAAGGTATTAGTTTATTATTTTAATCGGTACCACTAATGGAATTTCGTCTCTCATAAACACATCCAAATGTATGTTAAGTATTGTAATTCGGTATCACTAATGCAAGTCTCTAAAAAAAACACATCCAAAGGTATTAGTTGAGTATTGTAATTGGTATCACTAATGGTAGATGGTCTCTAAATAAACACATCCAAAAGGTATTAGTTGAATATTGTAATGTCGGTATCACTAATGGAATGTCGTCTCTCATAAACACATCCAAAGGTATTAGGTGACTATTATAATTGGTATCACTAATGGTAGATGGTCTCTCGTAAACACATCCATAGGTATTAGTTGACTATTATAATTGGTATCACTAATGGTAGATGGTCTCTTGTAAACACATCCAATGTTATTAGTTGACTATTCTAATTGGTATCCTTTGGTGGTAGATAGTCTATAAATAAAAATACATCCAAAGGTATTAGTTGACTATTATGTCGATATCACTAATGGAATGTTATCCTAAATAAACACATCAAAATGTATTAGTTAACTATTGTAATTGGTATCACTAGTGGTAGATGGTCTACATCGTAAAACACATCGAAAGGTATTACTTGACTATTGTGTCGATATCACAAATGGAATGTAAGTCTCTAAATAAACACATCCAAAGGTATTAGTTGACTATTGTAATAGATATTACTAATGGAATGTAAATCTCTCTAAATAAACACATCCAAATGTATTAGTTGACTATTGTGATTAGGTTCACTAATGGAATGTTATCTCTAAATAAACATATCCAAAGATATTAGTTTACTATTGTAATTCTTATCACTCATGGTTGATGGTCTTTGTAAACACATCCAAAGGTATTAGTTTATTATTGTAATCGGTATCACTAATGGAATGTCTTCTCTAAATAAACACTTCCAAAGGTATTAGTTGACTATTGTAATTAGGTATCACTAATGGAATGTAAATCTCTAAATAAACACATCCAAAAGGTATTAGTTGACTATTGTAATCGGGTATCACTAATGGAATGTCATCTTTCATAAGCATATCCAAAGGTATTAGTTGACTATTGTGATCGATATCACTAATGGAATGTTGTCTCTCGTAAACACATCAAAATGTATTAGTTAACTATTGTAATTGGTGTCACTAGTGGTAGATGGTCTATCGTAAACACATCCAAAGGTATTAGTTGACTATTTTAATTGGTATTAGTAATGGAATGTCATCTTTCGTAAGCACATCCAAAGGTATTAGTTGACTATTGTAATCGGTATCACTAATGGAATGTCATCTTTCATAAGCATATCCAAAGGTATTAGTTGACTATTGTAGTAAATATCACTAATGGAATGTTGTCTCTCGTAAACACATCAAAATGTATTAGGTAACTATTGTAATTGGTGTCACTAGTGGTGGATGGTCTATAAATAAAACACATCGAAAGGTATTAGTTGACTATTGTAATTCGGTATCACTAATGGAATGTCGTCTCTCGTAAACACATCCAAAGTTATTAGTTGACTATTGTAATTCGGTATCACTAATGGACCCTACACCAAATGGGTACCTAAAAACTGATCTGTTTTTCAGGTAAAGGAAAAGGGCACTGAGCTGAATGAAAACAACATAGCACTAATGAGTGGAAATGAATTAGCACCTGCTGCATGGTATTGGATAATGGATGTTCAAGACATATGACAGGATATAAGCAACTACTCACTGACTGTGTTGAGGAAAAAGGCCCTCAGATCACATTTGGTGACAACTCCAAAGGACAAACTGAAGGATATGGAACTCTTGAAGTTGACTCTGTTCATATCCATGGTGTTTCATATGTGTCTGGTTTAAAACATAACTTGCTTTCTATCGATCATTACGTGACAAAGGATTAGGTGTTGAGTTCTCAAAAGAACTTATGTTATGTGAAAACAATGCTTCACATAAAATTTTCTTGTTGGTACTAGAAAAGAAAATGTGTATCTTCTTTGATTGGAAATTTTCTCCTAAAGATACATGTTTGGTTGCAAAAAGTTCCCTTGATACCCGGTTGGTTGTGGCCAAAAATGAATCACTTAAACTTTAAAACCACTGAACAAACTTCGAAGATTAGCACTTGTGAGGGGGTTACCAAATGAAGTGTTCAATAAAGATCATGTTTGTGATGCATCGGAAAGGAAAAAAACAAATCGAGCATCTTTCAAAAAGTAAAGTAGATGTTTCTCTTGATAGAATACTACAAGCTGTTACATATGGATCTCTTTGGTCGATAACACTGTGAGCACTAATGGCGGAAATACACACTTGTGGTAGTTGATGACTACTCTAGATACACATGGGTCATATTCTTTTCGATGAAAAGAGACTAAACACAAAAGCTGCTGAACTCTTGAAAAGGCTCGATCTTGAAAAGAATCTGAGTGTGGTTAAAATCGGATCGGATAAAGGCCGAGTTTATCAATCATATCATATCGATTATTGTAATGCGTGAATGGAATAACCCATGAAACATCAATTTGCAAGGACCCCTAGCGAGAATGGTGTTCTTTGAAAGAAGAAATAGGACTTTGAAAAAAAGGCTGCAAGAACAATGATTCTTTGAAGGCGATATTCTAAGAGATTTTAAATTTGGAAGCTATCAACCTTTGCATCTTACTCTCGGAAACAGATCCATCTTTGGCCAGAATCAAGGAAAAACTCCATATGAATTTGTGGAATGAAAGGAAGCCTCTTGTTTCTTTCTTTTCGTGTGTTTGGTTGCAAGTGTAGGACTCTTATTGTGGAGAAACACCTCATATTGTTTTTGATGAATCTACTTGTGTTCGGAAAAAGCGGGAACATATTTCGGGAGAAGCCCGACCAAGAATCACCGGACTTAGCTTTGAAAAAAAATCCTCTGAACACGAAAAGAAGAAGTCAATCACTTTCTATGAATGGAGTGAATCGGACTCTCGAACAAAAGAAGTTCGGGATGGAAAAACTTCGGGATGGTGAGACTCGGGATGGAAATTCTCCTTTGAAGAAGAAAACCAACCTGCTTTGCTAACCAATCTGAACATACACGATTCGGACTTCGGTATGTAATGCCGATGAAGATGTGGTAACGATTGAGGCAAACTCTGAATCTATCAACCAGGGGAACAAATTTCTCGACAATGTTACGAATAGAATATCCCCAGGGAAGATGATTCCCTTTCTCCTTTACATTGTTCCACTGAATTAAATGAAGCTACTGAACCTAATATTTACATTTGTTGAGGATACTCTTTGAAGGTGGAACATCTAGGAGAAAATGGTTGGATAGCCATCCTACAAATCAGTTGTGGGTGATCTATCGGAAGGAGTAAAAACAAAGAGCGGTTCCATGGTGAAATGCTTTGTTATGCTTCCCTGTCACGAAAAGGAACCTACTAAGATTGAAGAAGCTCTACAAGACTCATTACGGATTGTTGCTATGCAAGAAGAATTGAATGGAGTTCTCAAGGAATGAAGTTTGGGAGCTAGTGGGCCGGACCTAAAAGGCACAATGTGATTGGAACTAAGTGGGTGTTCAAGAATAAGAGATGAAAACAACAACATTGTGAGAAACAAAAGCAAATTTAGTTGCACAAGGTTATTCCCAAGAAGAAGGTTTGGATTATGATGAAACCTTTGCTGTTGCAAGACTAGAATCCATCAGTTGTTTCTTGCATATCTTGCCCACATGAAATTCCACGGTTTATCGGATGGATGTGAAAAGTGCATTTACGAGCGGTGTGCTTAAGGAGGAAGTATATGTGGAACAACCTCGAGGATTTTGTCGAGAATGACCAAGTTCTGAGCTCAAAAAGCCTTGTATGGTCTTAAGCAAGCACCCCGAGCATGGTATGATACCCTTTCTCGGTTTCTTCTTGACCATGGTTTTATTAAAGGAACTGTTGATAGGACTTTGTTCAGGATAAAAGGTGGAAAGGATATTTTACTAGTTCAGATCTATGTGGATGACATCATATTTGGATCTCCAAATCATTAGTTGTGTGAAAAGTTTTCTACTCTAATGAAAGGAAAGTTTGAGATGTCAATGATGGGGGAGATGAATTTCTTTCTTGGACTTCAGGTGAAACAAACTAAGGAAGGAATATTCATCAATCAAGCAAAATACACGGAGATCGATTGCAAAGTATAGATCTGAAATTGCAATGCGGTTAAATTCCCATGAATACTAACTACAAGATGGATCCTGATCTTGAAGGAAAATCAGTAAATCACACTGATTATAGGGATCATTGGATCACTGCTATATCTCAAAGCAAGTAGGCCTGATTAACTGGTTATTCAGATGCTGATTATGGAGGATGTAGAATTGACAGGAAGTGTACCACAGGAACTTGTACTACCTCAGTACCAACCAGTACTACTGAAGATGAATACATGGCAGCAGGAAGTTGTTGTGCACATATTCTTTGGCTCAGACAACAATTGAGGGATTATAAGATTATAGCCAATGAAGTACCTACATTTTGTGATAATAATAGTGCAATTGCTATTACATAAAATTTTGTATTGCACACCAGATGGAAGCATGTTGATATCAGACATCACTTCATCAGAGATCATGTTGAGAAGAAAGACATCAGAATGGAAAAATTCATCTTGATAAGCGAGAGAGTTGATATCTTGACTAAACCTTTGGCTGAATTAAGATTTCAGGAACTATCAGTTCAATTAGGTATGTTGGATCCAGGTGAATAAAGCAAATCTGAAAAATTGAAGGTTTTCAAATGCATGAAGTTTTCTCAGGTTTTCTTGAAAAACTTCGGGATAAAATTGAAATCTTGAACAACTTTGAGTCTTGGGAAACTTCGGTTATCACGAAGTTCGATTACTTTCGATTATTATCTTGACATTTTATCAAAGGTCAATACTCGATAAAAGGCCCGATGGAAAAATTAGTCTGAAGAAGTATTTACTCATGCGCCACATTTATTGTCTATCTGAATCTCAGTAATCATTAGCAATAAATGACAAAACACCTGAAGAAATAATTGGGTGGGACCTTTGAAATCCACGAGGAAAGTCAATGGTCTGCAAGAACAATAATTAAATGCATTGTTCATTAATCACCAATAGGGATAAATTGGCGGCTTAGTATTTGTGAAATCGTCCTTTCAAATACCCATTTTAGTTGGTTTTTAATCTTGACCGTCAAAACCTTCATCTACGCGATTTTCCATAAATAAAAATCTTATATTCATTACAAGACTCCATTCAAACCCTATTTCAAAAAGCCCTTCGTCTTCACAAATCCTCTGCTTCAAAACCTTCGTTTGCCCATAAATTTTTACCTATCTCAAAACCCTTCACCAGAAATTCTCCAAAAATGACACTCTCTGTATAAGACAAACTCGTCATTTTCAACAAACCGTGGTACGAATATGTCATCTCTCTAGAAAGCACATCCAATGCAACTCACGAGGAGGAGGCATTGCATATGATTCGTTTGGCAAAGCTTACATGCACAGTGGCGAATCAACGGGAGGCGAATATCACGAAAAAGGTAATTGAGTTTGTTTCTAATATGTAGTTAGATGATGAGAATTGCATAGAGTCTCGGATTCTGATCTACGCATTTGGAGCATGGTTCGAAATATGTGGATTTTGTTAGAGAATTTTATATTATTCCTAAGAATCTGAATGCCATATATGAGTTAAGTGATAGAGGTGAAGACCCTACGGTATACATGATGGGTAGGGAACAAGAATATTTGGATAAAATTACTGAGCATCAGGTAAAGTTTGAAGGTACTCTAAATAAGAGGCATTTGAAGCCTAAATTTCGAGTATTGTTGGATATTGTAAGCAAATGCATCATGAGTAGATCTGGTAGTTTCGAACAGATAAGCACGCCTAAGTTAAGGCTAATGGCGGCGATTGAAGATTCACCTACTACGACATTCAATTGGTTGCACTATTGATCAAGGTGGTGAGTGATCAAGCCAAACAAATTCAAAAAGTGAATGGCCCTGTAGTTATCAAGGGAAAGATTCTACATGCAACCAAGATTGCATTTATCTTGGAAACGTGCAGAGAAGAGGAGGACATTTTTGCCGATTCCACTTCCTTTCCAAAGTTAAAAATCATGTTCAAACCAACAAAGAAGACTTTGAGAGGAAAGAAAGAAAAAAACTCTGAGTCTCGGGAGGAGACTACCAAGAGAAGGAGCGAGGAAGATACTGGCGAATGGTGGAAGCGGTCGGGAAACAAGACAATCCGCTCGAAAAATCCTTTGAGGAAACTGATGAAGAAAAGCTAAACAAGCTAGAAAGAAAGCCTAATGCAAATTAAAAAAAAAAGGTGGCCCTAAGAAAAGCAGCGGCTCCTCGAAGCGAGAAAGCTTCAAGCTATTCTTTGAAAGGAGGCCAGTGAAATTGAAGAAACTCAACCTAAAGGCCAGCAAGGGTTGAAATCTCCACTTCAGGTTCTTGCTCAGGTGGTGACAAATGTGCGGGCAAGCAAAGAGGGCGCAAGTTTTTTAGAGGTAGTTGAAACCTCTGCGAGCTTAGATAAAATCTCTCGGGAAATCTTCAAGGGACCTCGGATCCCTCTTGAAGAAAGACACATTCAGGGCGTCGGTCGATCTGAACCTCGAGGAATCTTGAACTTGGATCGACTTGAATGAACCATTTCTTGATCCATCAGCTCTGGAACTCATACACTCTGAACCTAGTGCTTCAGAAAGCCCAAGATTGAAGAAGGAGAAAGTCGAAGAGGCCAATGGCAAAGCAAGGGGAGCGGTTCATCTTGGATAAAATTTGAATGCCTATCGACCTCCGGGATATGTTCTTGAGCTCGAGCGGCGATGTATATTCTGAATCAAACACTCCGGAGATCTTTGAACATTGCTTCATATAGAGGAGAAGTGGTGGAATCTTTGAGGCAATTTGCTCTCATTGAATTCTCGAGCTTCGGGAAAACCAAAGTGAGAATGAGAGGCTGGCGATTTTGATGAATTGGTGAAAAAAGCTAGGCTGAAAAGAAAGTTCTTGAAGGAGTAGATGCTTCCGGCTCTCATGATCAAAACAAAGATAAGGATAAGGAGATGATGATCGAGAAAAAGAAATCTAACAAGGAGAAGGAACCTCGGGGCGGAATCTTTGAAAGAAGAAGGAAAGAATAGGGATGGGGAATGAATCTTGATCTTTGAACCAAGCGATATCGGACATCCTCGGTGAAGTTAGCATTCTTGAGTACCTTTTAGCCTTTGTTATACATTATGCGAAATTCTTGAAGTACCTAGCTTTAAATCGATGTTTATGATATCTGATGAGGCTCGGTTGGAGCACCCGATTCGATTGGAAAATGTTGTACAAACTCTAGTGGTTGATTTCACACCAATCCTGGATGAGTTAAAGAAGATAGAGCCAAGGATGGAAGAGATACTGGCAAGTCAATCTCAAAAGCTTGAGAATCTAAGCTCTTCATCGGGGCATCTTTGCAAACAATTCTCACAGACAAGATGACTCAGATGGAGTTAGTCCTGGCTGCTCAAAATTAGAAAATGGAGAACCTGAGTTCATCATCTGATACGCTTCAAAAAACTCTATCAGGTAAATTAGCTACATTAGATGGAAAGATAAATGGAGTACATATAGAGCTTAATGCCAACATGAAGCAGGTGTATCAAGAAAGAACTACCTATCTTGAAGCCAAGCTGATTGAGAATAATGATCTGATGATCAAAACAGCTGTTAAGGAAATTGGCTCTCTGCTCATGAACAAGATGAAAGAGATGATGCATGATGTCTTCTCAAAGAAGTTTGCTCCTCTTTCGGATGAGTTCTCAATGGCCAAAAACTACATGATAAGGCTAGAAGATGAGCATGATCAGTTGGTAGGGGCGGTCTTGTGATATGAGCAAGGAGCAATACTATATGGATCTTTGCCTTGACTCAACTACTCCCCAAGGTATGGTGCCAAAAAAAAGAAAAGGTCGGTGGCAAATTAAGTGAGTTGTTGGCACAAACCTTGGAAAAAGGCTAAAAAAAAAAAATTTGAAGGAAAGAAAATTGTGGATGCCTTAAGAGATTGAAGCATTTGGAAACGAAAGTTCAAAGAAGCTGAGAAACCTATCTTCACTCAAACATCTGAGCAAACCATTCAGGAAGTAATTACTGAGAAATTGAGTGATATAAGGATGATTGAAACAAGCAAGGCAGAAGAAGAACAAGCCAGACCAGAAAAGAGAAAAGCAGTTGCCTTTGTTGAAATTGAAAAGAAGAAAAGAGCAAAGGTAGCTAAACCTACTCGAGAGGAAGGCGATTATGGATTTTTAAGAATCAGATAGAGTATTGTAATTGGTATCACTAATGGTAGATGGTCTCTCGTAAACACATCCCAATGTATTAGTTGAATATTGTAATCGATATCACTAATGAAATGTCGTCTCTCTTAAACACATCCAAAGGTATTAGTTGACTATTGTAATTCGGTATCACTAATGGAATGTTGTCTCTCATAAACAAATCCAAAGGTATTAGGAGACTATTATAATTGGTATCACTAATGGTAGATGGTCTCTCGTAAACACATCCAAAGGTATTAGTTGACTATTGTAATTGGTATCACTAATGGTAGATGGTCTCCAGTAAACACATCCAATGTTATTAGTTGACTATTGTAATTGGTATCACTAGTGGTAGATGGTTTATCGTAAATACATCCAAGGTATTAGTTGACTATTGTAGGTCCCGAACGGGTTTTGTGAGGGCAGAAGTCTAGAGGGGAGGGGTGAATAGACTTCTGAAAACTTTTCGTCTTGGATCGGTGTGATTTGCAGTTACTGATCGAGTGCTAGTGAGTCGGTTTGGGTGATGTTCAATCTTCTTGAGTGCACGAGGCGGTCGGTTTGATATCTGTCAGTTTAATCGAGAGTGCGGAAGCTTGTAAATACCCGTGTGAAAACAAGTTTTATCAAATCAGATTCTTAAGTCAGTTTTCAACCGGCTGACTAAGGTGTCAACCTAATCAGATCAGTTGCTTGGTACAGACTGAGCTTAACTTAGAATATGTATGCAGTTTTAAACTCAGTTGTGTGAATAGTGTAAAGCAATAAATAGCAAGTAAATGCACACAAGATTTTATAGTGGTTCGAGACGAAAAACCGTCTTCGTCCCACTCTTCCCTTAACACGGGGCACCAACAACCAACTTAACCAAGCGGACTTAGTTTTATGTGTTAGTCCAACACTCAGCGGATGTTTATTGAGTTCACACTCAATAGAACCGAAATCGAAACTAGAATCCTGATGCGAAATCTTGCGGTAGCAAACTTAACCTAACTTTGAGTTTGGGTAAAGGTTTGTTGTGGTTCAAGCTGGAAATCTATCCTAGTGTTTATGTAGCGAATGCTTTAGTGGATAGGATTTCTTGCTAAGAACTATGGGATGAACACTCTGAAATAATCTTCAAATATGGTGTTCTTGGCGGAGATTTTCTTTGTAGTTTTTGCTTCTTTTGCGGTGTCTCCATGTTAGTTCTTAGTGTCCTTCAATTTTGAAGATCGAACCCATTTATAGACCTCAAAATCAAAAAGCCGTTGGAAGCAATTTGAATTTGGGCTATATTAGGTAAGGCTGTAGGATATGATTGTGGCGTGTCTTGAATATCGGGCGTGGCCATGGGCATGATTAAGCGCCGTTTATGTCCTTGTTGTCGAATCCGTATTATCGGCTCTTTTTGTGCGCGTGTCGCTTTTCTCTAGGCTTCACGAGGTGGCACTTGATAATTTGTCCGTTAAGCGATTGATATTCCTTTTGTAGAAGATTAAATCTTATGCGGTGTATCATTTTGATTGGCCTTGGTGTGGTGACTTGATCGATAAGCGGTCGGTCTACCTTGTTGAGTCTTTTGATCTGCAGTTGTCTTAGCTCAATATGTAGACTCGGTGATATAGGTCTTGAATCTTACAGGGAGTCTTGATCTTGGTGACTCTGAGCCTCGATGTATTCATTCATCTTTTGAGTCTTGAGTTTAATCTTGAGTCTTTAGGTTTATCTGAGAGGTTCATCTGAGTCTTGAGTTCATCCCGAGTCTTGATGTCTTACATCTTCACTTGATCTTGATTTGTTCTTAGACTTGATCATCGACCTTATCTGGGTCATCGATACTTCGACGACCTATACATATTGAGTTCCCCCTCAATATGTGACCTATCTTTACATCGACTATCTATACATTTCGGTAGGTCAACTTAATCGATTCTAAGTCATTAGTCGATAACTTGGTCTAAGCGGTCCTATTACAACTGTTTTTGGAACTTCCATCAAAACTTAAATCAAATTTCCCAACAATTTCCCCCTTTTGATGGAACGAAAACAACTTGTCGAAAAAAGCAGATACCATGAATAGAAATCACGAGATAATGAAATGCGATACAAATTTGAGAAGACAATGAGATGTTGTCTTAGAATCGGAGATGAAATATTTCATTGAGGATAGGTGTGTGCGTTATAGAATACATGAAAAACGTACCTATCATCGATTCCAAGTTGTCTTCCTCGGTGTACTTGAACATTTGCGACTCTTTGGGGATGCGAACATCTTGTACATCCTTTGCATTAGCTTGTCGGATCTTCTCTTCTATGGATCCCTCCTTTTTGACAAATCCATAGTAGGCATTTTTGAACTTTCTGACATCTAGCTTTTTATGCGGGCCTTGAAAGGTGGAAGGAGTAGTTCAAAGGGTGGATCTTCTGGTATTAGTGACATGATTTTCCTTCTTTCATCACCGTCTGGGTAGAAATGCGGATACATCATTTCTAACCGGTTCGAAATTTATCATTTTTTAGTCGATCTTGATGAATCGAAATCTTCTCCGGGATGTATACATCACGTAACCATTCTCCTCTACGATCGATCCCGTTACAGGCGGATCTGATGTAAATCTTGTGAAGGATGTCTTTAACAGTCTTTGGAAGGGCATTCTTTTCCCAAGCAATTTCCTCTGCTGCGGCCGTTCTTCCTCTTCCTTCCGGATGTAGCGATGTTGATCCCTTAGCCTCTGCTAACCTTCTTGATGGCGGCCTCTCTAATTCTATGTCTTGTTTGCTCTTGAACTTGTTAAAGTCATCCCAACTTTGGTAGAGAATAGTTGGCCTTGTCTCGATCTTCATGATTGCTTTCATCATCTTGCCTTTACCTTTCTTTCTCCTCGAGTCTGCTTTCGGTTTCATCTTGTTCATCTTCTTGACTAATTTCTTAGCGAGTTCAAAGCTCTTGGCACGATCATCGATTTCCATTCTTTTCTATCTGAGCGAAGAAAAAGTCTTCAATCTTATCGACTCTGGCAATAACCTCTGAAAGAGCAATTTTACCTTTCGATGATCTCTTTGCTATGTTGCTCCACGGTTTCTTTCACTTGACCTTGAGATCGATGGATGGAGTGGTTTGTGAGTCAAATCTGATGGTTTACGGTAGAGATGTAATTGTTACCAACTATGTCTGTTTTTCTTTCTTCTCTTTATTTTATTGTCCTTCCCCCTTTTTGGTTTCATCAAAGAGGTTGGACATCCTGCGATTCAGAACAATGAATTGCCGTGAGATCTCCTCTCTGAGTTCCTCGACAACAAGACGAGTGATCTGAACGGTGGCAGAAGGTGCAGGTTTCAAGAAAGCGTCTGAGAAACAACCGATATCTGTCTTGCTTTCGTTTTGCGAAAGCTACAAAGTGTTTCCAACCCATATCCATGTGGTTTTCAGTTTTCTCCAAAATGCCCAGACATTTTCCAATAGTACCTGTGTCTGATCGAGCATATCTGCCTGAACTTTGAGTTTGTCAGACTGGAGATTGAGCTTCTCGGCAAGAGGATTAACTAGTTGCATAACTTTAGAGAGGATGGCATTGTGCATCCCAACTGTGTGACTTCTTTCTCTGTCAACTAGTTTTGCTTGCTCTTCTTCAAATCGCTTCATCGGATCTGCTTTGTGGTGGCTGCAATTTGTCTTCAATAGCGATCTTGATCCCATCTGAATCTTCTCGATTATAAAGATCTAGGGTATCGAGCTCATCGTAGCGATCACAGTGGGATGTTGAAGCCTTGCCAAGTCGGGTCTCATCTGCGGCACCCATTCTTGGTTCATCGGCAGCTCCCTCATGATCTGTAGGAGGTTGAACGATTTCCTCCCTGTGTTATCCGCAATTCGAACCGTTCATGAATCAACCATCGATATCATCATCAGATGCCAATTCAAAAGCACTTTCAATCCCAGCATTGTTTAAGCATTTCAACTCCAAGTCTACAAAAATCTCGATCCCGAGTTGTCATGAGAATCGAAATTCTTCAATGCTTTTCGATCGATATCCCTCGAACACAATCTCTTCTATTTGTTCTTTGGATGCGGGATGTTGATCGATTCGGGGCATAGATCCGGCGATACTTCTTGATCTGTTGCTTCATTATCCTTATGATGGGGCTTTACGAAGCAATTGAAGAAAGCCGCGGTTACAGTATTGAAGGGATTATGAGAGATGGACACTTCGACATCGGATCTCGGTGCTTGTGACTTGTATGGAGATTGGGATATTTGTGGTTCGTTTTTTTTTTGAGGGTGTTCAGTTTCCTGAACAAGTTCATTGATTGGTGGTGTGGGAGATCTTGGTGATCTGATAGGTGAGGGTGAGGGTGAGAAGGTTTTGTGAGGAGAGGGTGATGGTGATTTTGGAAGTGGGCGTTGGCGATCTTGCTCTCTGGAAGATCGTGGTGAGAAGCGAAGAATCGGATGGTGATTCTTCCTCCAGTTGCTCCTTACATCCCTCTCGGCAATTTCTCTCCTTTTCTTTGCGATCATCTGCTCTTCCCTTACTTCCTGCAGCGGTAGGCTCGGGGCGGACTGCTATCTCCTCTTGATTCCACTTGCGCCGGATCGCCGTTCTGCTAACTTCTTTGGGCTGAACTTGGAAGCGATCTTGAAGGAGAAAGTCACTCTCTTACAGCGTTTCCGCTGAGCATCTAATTTCTTGGCCAGATCCTTCCTCTTCATCCTCTTTTTCGGAATAGCCGTTCCCTGCGCTTCACAAGATCTGATTGCCTTATCTTTTCCTTCTTTTCTCCCTTGGGTTTTGGGCACATAAGGAGTTGGATCTTCATCAGTTGTCGGTAGGGACTCATCCTTGCCCAATATGGCCTTGTGCTTTGCTTGATATATCTTTACTCCATTCTCATTCCATTCATAGTTCTTTGGCAGCTTATCTGACAGAATGATTGAGATTTTGTGTATGAAGGAGCATTTGGAAGATAAGCACACTACATTGCTCTCTGGTCGATTCGAACTTCCGGAGTCTTTCCTCGATCGTACCTTGACCATACCCAACAATCTATATCTGAAGCCTTCTTTATTATTCTGGCCATGACAGCGATCTTATAGGAAGTAGCGACATCAAAATCCGAAGTTGAGCACATGATCACCTTACGAGCGATCTCAAGGAAAGGCGATATTTCCTCTTCGGATAGGAGGCTTTAACGTTCATCGTGTTCTCCTTGTTTCTTTGGTCTCAACAACTTCGGCTTCAAGAAATTCCTTTTCTCCTACATCGATCGTGTAGGTCTGCGGATTGATGCTTCCTCGAGTTAGGCGAATATCCTCTGGAGATCGTCATTAGACACACTCGCCTTCCGTCATGACGGAAGAAATTAGGTCGAGAATCAATGATTCATCCCTCTGTAGGTTGTATAGAAACTCGAGGGCTTCATGGGTGTGGGCGATGTTACGATGTGTAGAAACAATATCGTTTCTAGCCCTGCATTTCATAAGCACTCGAAATTTCGGTGATTAGGGATGCGAGGTGATGGTGAATACTACATACTTCTCATCAATGATGTCTTTCTTCATCGATGCAAAGTTGCGAACTTTTCCCTTGGCGATCGTGGAACAAGATATGCCATTTACATGCGATATGCAAATTGATGTTTAGTTTGAGTAAGATATTTCAATAAATTGATCGAACCCGATAATCTAAGCATCAATTTAGTAAGTAAGCGTATAGATCTTATAAAAATTACGAAACATATCATCACGACTTGTAAACCTAGGTACGGTGAATTGAAATAATGTAGTATTTAAGCGAGAAATTACGAAAAATTGATTTGAGGATTTGAAAATCGTAAAAAAAAATCAAGCGATTTGAAAGTAATTCTCTGAAGATTATGAAAGTTTTGAGCTTTTAAGAGCTTTGAGAAGGCGAAGTAGTGGAAAAAGTTTTTAGAAAAGATTTAGAGAATCTGAGGAAAACCTTTTTGCACAACTTTCAAAAGTACTCAAGTATCCATGTTTTGAAATCGATTGGATGAGATTAATCGACCAAAAAAGTATTTTGATCGCCGCGGTTGAAAAAAAGTAGTCTTCTCGTATTTGGACTCGAAAATTACAAAAAAATGCATTAAAAACACATTCCCAAGTCCGCATTAAAAAGTTTTTTGCGGTCGTCGTCATAAAGTAAAAGCAGTAAAAACCAATTTATTTAAATAGCATATAAAAGTTGAAAAAGGGATAAATAAGAAGCGTGTCGGTGATTGATATTATAATCAACCCGATTACCCTTTGTGATCGATCTGGTACTTGTTGACCTTCTTGATGGTAGCCTTATGTATTTCCCAACAATATTCCACTCAAGTGATCGATTCTTGCTTGAAACACTTCGTCCTTATCGATCCACTTATCGATACTTATATCGATACTCTTATCTTCAATCTTCTTCTAATCGACCCGCATTTACTATGCCTTTGAAGTCTACTCCGCCAAAACATTTACTTGAAGTCAAAAAAGTCGCCTCGATTCCCAAATCGGTGAGTTTGACATTAAAATAATAATGGCATAGATCGTTGTGATTACTCACCGCGGTCAACTCATCGAACCATTAGCGCGCGTGGTCCTTCTGGCGTTGTCGATGAAAATTTCTCTTAAGGTCTTACGAGGAAATAAATTTGCATTTATACCCTAATTTCCTTCTATAAATTAGCACAGGGGTGATTAAATGAAACAACCTGACATAAACCATTCATATTCTTTAGAATATACTTCATCTTTTCGATGAGCTCCTTATTTAGGTTGAAACTTCGGTGAAAACCTTTAACCCTTTTTCCAATGAATTGACTTCTCAAATCAACCTGTGTGTTCCTTCACCTTTCTTTTTTCGTCGTCATCGAAAATTACACATCGATCAATGCAAAAGCTTCTTTACCACCGTGGGGCGGATCTGCTAAAAGAGCAAATGAAGGCACTTCTCCTAACGTATGCACCTTGTGCGCCTATCAAGATGATGGAATTAGCATCAACGGACTCGATCTAAAACAAAACATGAGTTTGGTATCACGATCTTGTGTATCAAACTCAATATTTGCATGTGACACTTTAGTGTCCGTTTTGGGCCTTGTGACCAAACACATGTGTTGTGTCCCATTTAACTGTTGGAGAGCCCCATTGATTTTTAGGTCTAAGGGCTCCTAGCTTAAAAGATCCTTCAAGGCCGCTCTGCGCTCCTCACTTGAAGCTCTAAAGTGGTTTTGAGGATTCTAGAAAGCTTCTCTGCGCCCGGGTGGGAGAAAAAAATGAAAACATCGACTCTTAAAATCTCTCTCTCTCCTTCCCTGGCTTGGGTTGGCTTAGGGTTTATGGTTTATGTAGCGACCTTGGGTCTTCTTGTACTTATAACCTAATACCACTTGAAGATAAGCGTGTAGGTAGCTTGTGATGTCACTTGTAACTTATAAATCGACCTCCGGGTCTTTATCAATGAAAAATTACATTTATTTCATTGTTGTGTTGCCTCTTGACTTATGCAATTTGTAGCTTTCAACTTGTACTACTTGCTTGTTTCTTTGCGGCTTTAATCGACTTATAAAGTAATCTTCCAATCGATCGGTTCCCTTGTCGATATATCTTGGTGATCTGCTTCTTATGCGAACTTGGATCGACTACTTATCGACTTTTCGATTGGCTACTTATCGACTTTTACGATCTGCTCCTTATCCCGACTTCGGATCGGCTCCTCGTCGATCGTCGATCGGTTGAGATTCTAACTCAATGATTCCTCTTAACTGGTTAGTCTTTTAACCAACTAGTTACGGAGATCGATCCACCAACCATTTACGGTGCATTTTCTCCGAGATCCGAAGCCTGGCTAGTTGCATAATTCTCTGAATCGATCTCGGCTAAGCGGCTTAGTTAAAATATCGACTTTACTTTTGTCGTTATGGATCTTTTCCATTATGATATTCTTCTTTTCAACGTGATCTCGATAAAATGGTGTATGCGACATCTGCGTCTTTGCATCTTGTATGTAGAATATGATTACAGTGATTCAATAGCACTATTCTTCCACGAATATAGGTACATTTTTAGCTACGATGTTGTAATCCCTCATTGCCGACTTAGCGGGCGGTTTAGGAACAACAAAACTTCTATGACCGTATATTAAAACCGGTAGTAGATGTCTGGCGATGTACGCTTCTTCAAAACCAAGATATCGGTTTATTTAAAAGCGGCGGGAACACGAGATTGACTTGTTGTGGATTACGCAACCTCGTAATTAGAATCGGAATATCCACTAAGCTCTAGATTATCATCGATGGGTAAAATAAACCCACGGTTTCTTGTCCCTTGGATACTTGAAATCGCTTAGGCTAACTTCTAAATGGCTTTACATTGGATTTGCTTGAAATCGCTTTTTACACCCTCTTTGCCAAAAGTGACATACAGTGCTGGCTGGCGGTCGGTATAGTAGAGATCAATGAGAGCCCTATATTCTTTTCGATTAGTTTTTTCGACCGTCTCAATCGGATCCGTCTTGAACCGGTCATCATGGGAATTCGGCTTCCTTACAATGTTGAACTCCAAACTTGGCGAGTAGATTCCTTGTGTACTTCGCCTGGTAGATGAATATCCCTTCTGTACTCTGCTTGACTTGTAAACCCAGAAAGTAATTCATCTAACCCATCATGGACATCTCGAACTTCTCTTGCATCAATTTGTTGAACTTCTCACCTGACTTCTTGTTGGGAGATCCGAAGATGATGTAAAGTCCGTAAGTCTGAACCATCGAATATCGTCTCCATCTTCTAATACGAATAAGGTTACATCACTATTCCTTTAGTGAATCATTTGTCTATCAAGAAGAGAAAGTGTATCATACCAAGCTCGAGGAGCTTATTTGAACCATAAAGAGCTTTCCTTAAGCGGTACACTTGGTTGCCTTTTTCAAAAGCACGGAGGTTGTTCAACATAAACTTCCTCTGCTAGTACCCCATTTAAGAATGCACTCTTTACATCCATCGATGCACAATGAACCCTCGTAGGCGTATATGCGAAAAGCTTGACGAATGGCTTCTAAATGGCCCCGGTGCAAAGGTCTCATCATAATCAATTCCTTACGATTGTGAATACCCCTTAGCAACAAGTCTTGCCTTATTCACGGTTATGACATTATTCTCATCTCTCTTATTCTTGAATACCCACTTACCGTGCCAATCACGTCTTGATGAGTTGATGCATCCACCGGTTCCAAACTTGATTCCTCTCAAAAGCTGTTCGGCTCCTCTTACATGGCTAGAATCCGACTTCGTCTTATAAAGCTTCCTCTCTTTGTAGTTGGTTCCTTCAAAACCGGATCTGACCATGATACATGGCACTTTCACCAATCGATGTCTAGTTTTGGCTCTGTCGGATGGGTCTCCGATAATCGGATCGGTTGGATGGTTGGTAATCCAGGTCCTTCTACTCTGATTTGATCTATTTGGAGAACATCATCCATTCGATAGTAGTTCATTACTAGTGATTGGGAGTGGTCTTGAAATTATGATCCACTTGATAAGAACATATCTCGGTGATGTTGGACTCATCATGTCTTTGATGTCTGTTAATTAGGAACTTCGGGAGTTTCCATGAACGGATGGTTCGGTTGATCTTTTCTCTCGGTATGCCGGCTTCTTCCTTTGTGATTATCGTACCTTAGGAATTACGATTGACTGTTGAATCAGTAAGATCAAGTTCTGGGATATACACTGTTACGTGTTCAGCTTCTTTCTCCTTGATACTTAGTTGATCTATTTTCTGCATATTAGGTAGCGGTTGATTTGGTACGGCTTGTTCTGAGGCAGCTTTCTCTTGTTCAGAAGATGTCTAATCAAAGACCACATGGGGTGTTTCTTCCACAACCAGGGTTCGTTTGTTGTAAACCCTGAAAGCCTTGCTGGATGAGGAATATCCTAAGAATATACCTTCATCTGACTTGGCCTCAAAAGTCCTCAACTGACTTTTCCCATTATTGTGAATAAAACACTTGCACCCAAAAACATGGAATAAGAAACACGAGGTATTCTGCCCTTCCACAGTTCATAGGGTGTTTTAAAGTGAGTCTTAGTCAGAGAACATCTGTTCTGAGTGTGGCATGTAGTATTGATTATACGCCCGAAGCGGCTTAGTGTCGCATGTTCGGCTAACATAGTCTGGCGAACTTCCTTGAGAGTTCTGTTTCTCCGTTCTGCTACTCCATTTTGTTGTGGCGTTCTTGCAGCTGACGTTTCATGTTGTATACCAAACTTAGTGCAAAAATCAGTAATAAAAGAATTCAGAAATTCTATACCTTTATTTGATCTGATTTTTACTATGCTGACACCCTTTTCGTTTTATAGTTTCTTGAGCAGCTCGAGTATCTTTGTCATTGTCTCGTTCTTCTTGTATAAGAATACAACCCAAGTAAACTGTTCCAATCTACTTTGTAGATCGTGCCTTTCCTTGAACCAGTTAGCAAGATTTGTTGAGTAGCTCAATTTCTAATCGTACACTTATCACTCGAGAACTCAACGCCGAATCCGTTGTCCGCGAAATTGTAATCTTGATAGTAGATTGTGCTTTAATCCTTGACATCTGAGACTCCGATTACTTGTACATCATCATTCTCTAAGGTTACGAATCCTTTGGTAAAACCAAAGTTATCATCACCGAAAAAGACCTGCGTGGAAACCTTCTTGTTCTTTGTAAGAGCTAAGGAGATGTTTGCTTCCAATCATGTGCCTTGAGCATCCACTTATCGATGTACGGATAGTTTCTTGTACACCTCCTCTTTGTTGGCGATCCACGAACAACACGCAATCGAATCGGGGCTTTAGGTACCCCTTTGGAATTGGGTCTGAGGGTTAGTGGTGGATTTAGGGATCCTGCAAAGCAGGGGCACTTCTATTATAATCGGGTAGATCGAGAAGGCTGATTTGTCTCCCATACATATCAACAAATCATCGTCTCTTTATATGCTTTTCGATTTGTATGATTATTAAGTGTGAGCCTTGGGTGAATCGAGAAGACTTGGGATTTTCTTTATATTTTGTCTTCCTTTAACCCGATGGAGCTCGGTCGCGATAGCCTAGATCTCTGGTTATAAGGGTAAATCATTTACTACCATTAAAAAGATTCATATCTCTTTAGCATAGATGGTCTTTTCTGGTTTCCTATAGCTTGCTTATTAGGCGGTGACCTCGATTGGGTCTCAGTTAGATTTCCTTTTTCTGAGTTGTCTCTTACGATACCTAATCTGTGTCGAGTTGAGGTTTCTTGAAAAAATGGGTTCTTATTTGATTCTCTGCGATGCTGTCAGTGGGGTCCATTTACATTCCCTTCGATTAGGCACTTGCCTTACTTTTTCGTGAGTCTCTTTCCTTATCGGATACATGTTTAGCTTTTTGTGTATCTTTGTCGGAGATTAGTTTGATTACACCCTTACGAAGTGAACGAAGCGGGGCTTTTGAGGATGTAGAAGGGTTCTCATACCTAATTCCCTTCTTGTTAGTCGGCGTTAGAAAATAGGTGTTCATATCTTGAGCGGTTTTTGATGACTTAAGTGAAAACCTCTATTTTCTTACAAAACTATCCTCGATGAATTTTAGACTCTCATGTAGTCGGAATAGCTCATCAAATTTAGCTTGTAGGATTTTGAAATCATCGAACTTCTTTTTTGTTGATTGCTAGGCGATCTTTGATCTGCTTCTCACGATCATAAGATTTAACCTTGAGCGTTAAGTTCTCGGTTACCTTCGGCGATTTAATTAATTCGGTTCGAATTTTTTTCTTGACGGCGTTCTCTTTAACAAAGTGATTATTTATGATCCTTAGCTTGTCATTTTAACTTCCACTATTGTATAAGTGTCTACTTCATCGGAGAGATCATCAAGAAATTGCTTTCGAGTAAAAGCGCAAGTCGATCTCTCTCGGCCGGGTGTCTAATAATAGGTTTGGTGTGGAAATTGAAAAAAGCGAAGGTTTGGAGGTTACCTCAGTTGGTCTTCCTCCGGCCATCGGTGATTTCATCATCATCGAAGAAGAATATCATATCTTCATGTTAGAAATCAACGCCTTTGCTTATTAGGCGAAGTCTTCTCGGATGAGTAGCGAGAATCCTCGGAAAGGCGGATAGGAAACATTAATTCTGTTGTGTAAACAACATTGGCTTTTACGTCTTTGAGCGTAGCTCTCTTTTGTTAAAACACATTCTCTTTCTCTGGGAATCGGTGCAGGTACTGGTTTCAAGCGATAGAAGCATGATCCATGATCCTGAGAACTTCCTCTGTCGGGTGAGACACTTAAATGCAGTAGGATCTGTCGGTGACTTTCCTTTTCGATTGTAGTCTGAACTCATTACATCGGATCTGTTATCTCTTCTCTCGTCTGACCGATCAACTCTTTTATCATCTCTGTGATCCCTTCGGTCATCAGATCTATTCCTTTCTAGTGATCTGTCAGTTAGCCTTCTGTTTTGAGATATTTTATCTTCTCTTTGGTGACTTTATCCATCGTCTTCATGATTATATGCCTGGCGATTGTATCTAGAAATATCTGACTTTCTTTCTTACGCATCCATCGAAATTTGGACTTTTTGAACAAGACTTCCAGGTGCATGATCTGGATCTCCTCCAACCGCTGGGTTGCCGTGATATATGATGATGGGTCCTCGTTCAATGACTTCCATCATTATGCCGCTTATCAATCCCAGATGGTTGCACATGTATATAGTCCAATCTGCATACTCATCAATTGAAAACTTAGGCAAATCATGATACATACCAGAGGTCTAAGATTCTTCCTCAAGAATCGATGATACTCAAAACCCGATTAGTGCAGTAGAACCCTTTGCTCGATACTACCTTTTGTAGGTGCGAGCGGGTTTTGTGAGGGCAGAAGTCTAGAGGGAGGGGTGAATAGACTTACGAAAACTTTTCGTCTTGTCGGGTGTGATTTACAAATTCTTGGGATCAGTGCTAGTGAGTCGGTTTGGGTGATGTTCAATCTTCTTGAGTGCACAGGCGGTCGGTTTGATATCTATCGGTTTAACCGAGAGTGCGGAAGCTTGTAAATACCGTGTGAAAAACCCGGTTTTATCAAATCCATTCTTAAGTCGATTTTCAACCGGTGACTAAGGTGTCGACTTGATCGGATCGGTTGCTTGGTGCTGGCCGAGCTTAACTTAGAATATGTATGCGATTTTAAACTTCGGTTATTGTGAATAGTGTAAAAGCGATAAATAGCGATTAAATGCACACAAGATTTTTTAGTGGTTGGAATGAAACCCGTCTTCGTCCACTCTTCCCTTAACACGGGGGCACCAACAACCAAGCTGGACTTAGTTTTATGTGTTAGTCGACACCCAACAATTGTTTATTGAGTTCACACTCAACCAACCCGAAATCGAAACTAGAATCCTGATGCGAAATCTTGCGGTAACAAACTTAACCTAACTTTGAGTTTGGGTAAAGGTTTGTTGTGGTTCAAGCGGAAATCTATCCTAGTGTTTATGTAGCCAAATTCTAGTTGATAGGATTTCTTGCTAAGAACTATGGGATGAACACTCTAAAAATAATCTTCAAATATGGTGTTCTTGACGGAGATTTTCTTTGTAGTTTTTACTTCTTTTGCAATGTCTCCGTGTTCATTCTTAGTGTCCTTCAATTTTGAAGATCGATCCCATTTTATAGACCTAGAAATCAAAGAGCCGTTGGAGAGCAATTTGAATTTGGGCTATATTAAATAGGTATGTAGGATATGATTGTGGCGTGCTCGAATATCGGCGTGGCCGTAGGCATGATTAGAGCCATTTATGTCATTGTTGTCGAATCCCATATTATTAGCTCTGTTTGTGCGTGTAAACTTTCTCCTTAGCCCCGGCGGTGACTTGATAATTTGTCCGTTAGGCGATTGATATTCCTTTTGTAGAAGATTAAATCTTATGCGGTGTATCATTTTGATTGGCGCGGTGTGGTGACTTGATCGGATAAGCGATCGATCTACCTTATTGAGTCTTTTGATCACAGTTGTCTTAGCTCAATATCTCGAGACTTCGTTGATATAGGTCTTAAGGTCTTGATAGTCTTACGATCTTGGTGACTCGTGCCTCGATGTATTGATCATCATCTTGAGTCTTGAGTTTATTCTTGAGTCTTGAGGTTTATCTGAGTCTTGAGTTCATCTGAGTCTTGAGTTCATCTGAGAGTCTTTAGGTTCATCCCCGAGTCTTGATGTCTTACATCTTCACGATCTGGCGACTTCTTTTCTTCTGATTTGTTCTTAGCCTTCTGATCATCTGACCTTATCTGGGTCATCTGATACTTCGACCTGACCTATACATATTGAGTTCCCCCTCAATATGTGACCTATCTCTTACATCAGCTATCTATAACAAAATTCAAAGAAAATCTTTCTCCCCTTTTATTCATGTTTTTCGAAAAAAATTTGGAAAAAAATAAGCAACCATAATTTATTTTATTCTAAACACCTTTTTTAGTTATTGGATATTATGTTTGGGCTACTTGAGGGGCCTTTAGGAGAATTAAGATTGGACCTTCTAACGGACTTTGAATATCTAATATTGAGCCACAATATTATTCAAACCCATAAATATTAATTAATCCCACTACATAATTAATATTGCACTATACATCTTAACCCATATATTACTTTATTAATATGGCTCCTTGTTATTATTTCCGTGTTTAAGATTATCCGACCAATTAATTAATTCAAGCCCTTTGAAATAGCTTTCCATTAATTAATATCTTTTGTCCTTAGTCGAGCGGTTCAACATTATTATCCATCTTTGGAAACTAGTTCCACTTGCAAGATTTGGTATGATAAATCTTATGAACCTCTCAAGGGGAAAATCGAACAAAGCGTGCTTGCACATGATTCTTAAGTATTAAATCTTAGCAATCACATGTGACCAATAATATTGCCCAAGATATAAAGTATTGAATCTCATTGATTCTCTACACGTCATAAGTCAAAACAATAATTACTAACCACACACGATCCTATTTAAGGGACAAAGATTAAGAAATAACGAACCACTGAGGTATAATTCTTCCTAATTCAGTGCTTCAGAATTTATCCTCATGTAGGTCCAATTCAGTGCATCGGTCATGCACTAGTGTAATCTCTTGGTCAAGACAAGCTAATCAGAGCCTTACACTTCAACCTTTCACGATGGATTGTTCATTTCCACCTAGGTCGTGAACAACGTACTTTTTTTTAGTTACAAAAGGGTTTTGTAAATTTAATCTTACGTGATGCGGTATCACTAAATTAACTACAATGTAACACGTACTATTTATTGAACATTAATGCAGTAAATATATGTAACATTCAATGATATTTAAAGCATCAGTGATAAATGATTTATTTCAGTAAATAAGATAGAAATTCAGTTTGGTTATACAAAGTAAAAGCATACTTTCCAGTATAACCCCAACAATCTCCCACTTATACTCAAAGTAAATTGGCAACGGTCTTGACACCCATTCCTTCCACATGTCTCTCGAATGTGTTCTGAGGAAGACCCTTTGTGAATGGATCTGCTAGGTTGTCTTCTGACGCGATCTTTGCCACCTCTATATCTCCTCTCTTAACGATTTCTCGTATAAGATGGTATTTCCTTTCAATGTGTTTGTTGGCCTTGTGGGCTCTTGGTTCCCTTGAATTTGCAACTGCTCTGACATTATCATAATAATCAGTGATTGTGCTGGGCAAATTCGGAACTACATCCAAGTCCACTAGGAAGTTCTTGAGACAAACCGCTTCTTTTCATTTGCCTCATGACGACTCGTGTTCGGCTTCCATGGTAGAATCGGCGATGCATTTACCTTAACGTTTCTCCATGTCATGGCTCCTCCCCCATGCAAAACACACTCTGGGAGGTAGATTTTTGGAACCTAAGTGTGATTGGAAATCCGAGTCCGTGTAACCGATGGGGATTAGACTATCTGACTGATAAACTAACATTCTATCCCGAGTTCTTTTCAGATACTTCAGAATGTTCTTAACTGCCGTCTAATGCTCTTTTCTCGGATTACTTTGATCTCGTAACATGCCAACGGCAAAGCAGATATCTCCTTTTGTGTCTTAGGGCACATTTCCTTGGATAGATGGATTCCATATGCGAAAAAGTGCGAAGCCTTTCTTGGAATCTGCATCTTCGAATAAACTTCAAGGCGGTGTCTATATATTAAACTGCGATAAGCCTATCATCCTTTTCTTGCGATCTAGAGTGATCTTGATCCCAAGGATGTGCCGAAACTTCCCTCGTCCTTCATATCAAAAGCTGTTTTTGAAAGCCATGCCCTTCGTCTAACAACACCTTTATATAAGTCCCCGATGAAGCGAATGTCATCTCGTATAGTACCAAGAATACCAATGTAGTTCCGACCGCTTCTTGTACACACAACTTTTTGCTTTTCGTTTTGATCAAACCCATAAGACTTTATTACTTGATCAAAACATTGGTTCCAAGCTCTGGATGCTTGTTTGAGTCCATAAATAGACTTCTTGAGCTTACAAACTAGGTGTTCTTGGCTTTTTTAAATGAAGCCTTGGGGTTGTTGCATATAGATTTCCTCTTCAAGATTTCCGTTAAGGAAAGCCGTCTTAACATCCATTTGCCAGATTTCAAAGTCGAGATCTTGGAAGCAATCGACAAGTGGATCGGATGGACTTGAGCATTCTTCTGGTGAAAAAGGTTTTCTCATAGTCGATCCCTTCTTTCTAAGTATAACCTTTCGCCACAAGTCTTGCCTTAAAGGTTTCCACACCTTCCTGTCCGGTCCTCTTTTCCTCTTGTATACCCACTTGCAATCAATGGGTTTGACCCCATTAAGAGGTTCGACCAGCTCCCACAGTATGTTATGATCCATAGAACCCATTTCGGCTTCCATTGCTATTTGCCAAGAAACCGCATCCTTATCTTGGATTGCCTCATCGTAAGTCCATGGAGTGCGATTCATCTTGATGGGGACTAAGTCAGAGACTCTCCTACCCCCATGAATCTCTCGGGTTGTCTTACAACCCTCCCCTTCTGACGAGGTTCGGTTGTATAAGTGTGTTGTTTGGTATGTCATCTTATGCGATTGGCCTTTGAGGTTAGCCCCCTTAGCTCATTTAAGGTAATCTCATACGGGCTTTCTTTACGTTCATATAGTCTTCTTCCAAAAATCTAAAGTGGGTGCTTATTACCACCTTTTGATCTTTGGGACCATAAATTTATACTGCGCTTTTTGTTCCTCGGGGTATCCTATAAACAACCTTAATTCTGATCGAGGATCTAATTTTTCGACTTCCTTGTCCAACACGTAGGCCTGACACCCCAAAATTCTCATGTGTCTCAAACTGGGCTTGCGCCCGGTCCACAATTCTTTGGGAGTTTTGGGAACCGATTTGGATGGCACCAAGTTCAGAATATAAGCCGTTGTTTGCAATGCATGACCCCAGAATGACTTGGGTAGATCCGCATAACTCATCATTGATCTAACCATTTCTAAAAGAGTTCTGCTTCTTCGCTCTGCAACCCTGTTTTGTTTAGGGGTTAAAGATGCGATTAAATTTGGATCTGATCCTTCATGTGACAAGCGGTTAAAAACTCATCATTTGAGGTACTTGCCTCCACGATCAGATCGTAGAGACTTGATACGTTTTTCCCTATGATTCTCTGCTTGAGCCTTAAATTCTTTGAATTTGTAAAAGGTCTCAGATTTATGCATCATAAGGAAAATATAGTCGTACCTTGAGTAATCATCAATAAAGGTGATGAAATACTCATAACCTCCTCTTGCTTTGATTGACATTGTACCACATACGTCTGTGTGAACGATTTCTAACACTTCTTTGGCTCTATTCCCCTTGGCTCCGAATGCACTCTTGGTCATTTTACCCTCAAACATGATTCACAAGTTGGGATTGCTTCAACCGGAGACTCCAATGAACCATCTTCTACCAACCTTTGAATCCTTTTTGGATTAAAATATCCCAATCGAATGCCATAGAAGTGTCTCGTTCACGTCGATGAATATTTTCTTTTATCGAAAACAATTGATGTGTTATAGGATGCATTTAAGTGAGTGGTGTGCCGTTAATTGTATAGAGATTATTAAACAACGTTCCATGACGAGATAAATTTATCATAAAGAGAAATGGTAACAACTTTGTCAAAAATAACCGAATATCCATCAAGGTAAAGTTTAGAAACCAAAATTAAATTCTTTCTAAAACTAGAAACGTAAAGAACATCTCTTAAAATTAAAACTCTGTCTTCAAAAGGCGGTGCACTTCTCCCATTGCTTGTTTGCCACTCTCGTAGCATCGCTCGATTATGATGAGGATCTCACTCCCCTCTAAGTTGTCGGGTCGCTTGAACCCCTATAAAAAGTGAAACAAACATGATCGGTGGATCCGTATCCACCACCCATAAATGGGAGGCATCTGCTAAACAAGTTTCAACAAGTAGTCGTCGAGAATTACCTTTCTTTCCATTCCTTTTGGGTTTGGAGCAGTGACCTCAATGTCCTTTTTTCACATGATTGAAGCACTTCCCCTTAGCTGGTTTACTCACTCCTCCACCTCCCTTCACCTTTTCTTTTCCCTTGGTAACACCTGAGTTCACTTGCTTGTGGCCTTTATCCTTTTTCTTGTTCTTACCACCCTTTGGCCTAGAAGAAGAAGAAGGTCCATTTGCCACCAAGGCTTGGCTCTTTTGCCCCAATATCGCCTCTGCCGAGACTAAAGCTTGCAACAGGTCAAGCATCAAGAACTTCTAATTGTTCATTTGGTAGTTCAGCCTGAACTGTTCAAAAAAATTCTTAGAGAGTGGAGCACGAAATCGATTTGGGTCTCGATATCGTATTCAGCGCCAAGTACCTCAAGCTTGTAAGGTGAGCCATCATCTGGAGAACGTGCTCCCTTACGGGCGTTCCCTCCACCATTTTCATAGAGAGCAGGTCCCTCATGGTGATCTGAAGAGCCACATGGTTCATGATGTCTGCAGCGGTCTCAACGTTTTGGTGTTGGTGTTGCAACACATCTGACATTGAAGCCAAGATGGTACACTTTGCCATTTCGTTGGAACGCTCCTAGTCAACATACTCTTTCTTAACCGCTTTAGTTGACTCATCATTTGGCTTTTCTGGTTTAGGTGTAGTGAGAACCCAGTTATGGCTTTGTGCAGTGAGGACAATAGTAAGTTTACTATTCCAATCAACAAAGTTTTCATCAGTAAGCAAATTGTCTTTAAGTATATTGAACAGTGGATTAAAAGGTTGCGACATGCTGAACTAAAATAAATAACAATTTCTATAAGCACAAACATATCACAAGGTTCGATCACATGTATCATATTAAAATCTCAAAAAAAATGAACACGCATCAGCCAACATCTCAAAACAGTTTAAATAAGCCACGTGGGGTGGGTCATTATTTAAACACATTCAAGCAGGTTACAAACAAGAAAACAGTTACAAACCTTTAATATCTAGATTAATAGTTGGCTCCCACTTGACCAATATAAAATTGACAGGAACTTCGGGGAAGTATATGCATATCAATTTTATACCTAAGTAATAACCATGATTAAATACAGAATTATTACTTTGTTTTGAACGAGCCTTGTGGGGAGGGTCATCGTCGCCACTAATAATAACTCACAATCATCCTTTCGGAATTTATTCATGTGAAATCTATCTTTTGGCCGTCCCGTGGGGGGAATTTCTCCAAAAGAATCCACAAATAAATAAATCATGGAGGTCAAAATCAATTCAATTTTATTATCCGGAATAAAATTGTCAATTAATTATTTAAACATACTTAGTAATTTTCGAAGGTGAGATTTTTCAAAATATTTTCTCATGCATCGCATATTTAAACACAATTTAAACCAGCAAAAAATAATGCAAAACATCAAAACAATAATTAAACACATTGGGCACATATATCCAATTGTCACGGTTAATTTTGTCATGTCTTGATCTTGAGAAGTCGTCTTCATAGCCTTCATCGTTCGTCTCGAAAAGCTCCCACTCGACCGCAATAAATTCTTTAAAACGTCCTCCATTTTGGGATAGGATGACGTCCGGAAAAACGAGTAGCTCGTGACCCGGAACACGAGTCGCATGCACCTAGGCACATGCCCCAATCCAGCTCGGCCATCCAGTCCCGTCGCCCTCGGCACATAGGCGCCGAGCGTCGCCCGGATGCGTCCGCATCCGGGGTCCTTCGCCCCGCGCCCGAACAGCTCAGCCCGCACGCATGCGGCGCTACCTGACCCCGTCCGCGCGCCTAGCACGCTTCCGCCTTACCTCGTCGACGTTTCGCCTAGTCCGCGTGCTCCGCCTTGGCTTGCGTACGTCTGGACACTTGGTCGTCCGTCTTTAATTCTCCGTCTCCTTCTTTGCTCAAGATCCGGTTACAATTTATTTACGAAAAATAAATAAACCTAGATCTAGACTAGTCTATTACATTGAACGAATCAAACAAATCCTAATCTACTCGTGAATTTTCTCACGAGGTAAAATGAATTCGAACTAATTGAATTAATAACCACAATTTATATGCATGCATAAATATAAACATTCATCAAATACCATGACAATTGGATACCTGCAAAAAAGATCTAGCAATTCTCCTATCCAATTTCAAATTTAATGAAAACAAATTAAATTAAAATCTAAAACTCAGAGCCCGAAACCGAGGCTCTGATACCAGTTGTTGGGGAAATATTTGCCCGGATCTATTCGGGATGAGTATTTAAATATAAATTTAATTCTAACAATTATTACTAGCATGAATTAATCATATATTAATTCAAATAATAATTCAACAACAAATCATGCATATAAACAGTTCACATAAATCCTACGCATGCGGAATTGCTACGGGTTTACGTGAACTAACCTCTCGGAGTGATAACCGTTGAGAAGATGGATCCCGTTCACACGAACACACCAAAAGACCTTCTCAAGTATTCCCTTATCCTTGTTCAACAATCCGGTGGTAGGAACTCGCGAACAATTTAACAAAAGGGAAAAATAAAATTATGTTACACCACCTTTGTGGATTTCTAATTTTTCCAACACATGGAATTGCACTTAGGGATAAATAATTCATCCCCTATTTATAAGAGGGTGATGGACTATTTTAACTAGGGGAATAGGGAGGAAAAATCTCTTTCTTGATCTCCAAGATTTGGATCTTCTTGAATTTATGAGATATACTTGTATTAAAAAAATACATATCTTCCATAATAAATTTTCAAGAAAATCAAGAAAATCTTTCTTTCACTTTATTTCTCATAATTTTCGAAAATCCCACATAAATAACTAAGTGGGAGATTTCTTGAATTTAATGAGATAATCTTGTATTCCAATGATACATATCCGCATTCCATAACAAAATTAAAAGAAAATCTTTCTCCCCTTTTATTCATGTTTTTCGAAAAAAAAAATTGGAAAAATAACCAACCATAATTTATTTTATTTTAAACACCTTTTTCAGTTATTGGACATTATGTTTGGACTACTTGAGGGGCCTTTAGGAGAATTAAGATTGGACCTTCTAATGGACTTTGAATATCTAATATTGAGCCACAATATTATTCAAGCCCATAAATATTAATTAATCTCACTACATAATTAATATTGCACTATCCATTATAACTCATATTACTGTTAATATGGATCCCGGTTATTATTTCCCGTGTTTAAGATTATCCAGCCGATTAATTAATTCAAGCCACTGAAATAGCTTTCCATTAATTAATATCTTTTGTCCTTGGTCAAGGAACTGTTCAACATTATTATTCATACCGAAAACTAATTCCACTTGCAAGATTTGGTATGATAAATCTTATGAACCTCCCAAGGGTTAAATTGAACAAAGCGTGCTTGCTTGCGATTCTTCTATTAAATCTTAGCAATCGCATGTGACCAATAATATTGCCCAAGATATAAAGTATTGAATCTCATTGATTCTCTACCCGTCATAAGTCAAAGCAATAATTACTAACCACACACGATCCTATTTAAGGGACGAATATTAAGAAATAACGAACCACTGAGGTCTAATTCTTACTAATTCAGTGCTGAAGAATTTTTCCTCCTGTAGGCCCTATTCAGTGCATTGGTCATGCACTAGTGTAATCTCTTGGTCAAGACAAACAATATTGAGCCTTACACTTCAACCTTTCATGATGGATTGTTCATTTCCATCTAGGTCGTGAACAACGTACTTTTAGTTACAAGGGACTGTTAATTTAATCTTCTGTGATCTGGTATCACTAAATTAACTAAAATGTAACACGTACTATTTATTGAGCAGTTATCACGATAAATATATGTAACATTCAATGATATTTAAAGCATCAGTGATAAATGATTTATTTTAGTAAAAAAGACAGAAATTCAGTTTGGTTATACAAAGTAAAAGCATATTTTCCAGTATAACCTCAACAGAACGAATCAGCAGGGATAGGCAATAGTTTCACCATCCAAGACTCCCCACTCGGAACTATGGTCATGCTGGCCCCTACCCAAAGGAAGATCGACCTGCGACTCTATCTGCTTCTGAGTGGAAGCTCGACCCGAGGGTCCATGTAGGCGAAATACAACTTCGTACATAGCCTCTATGGTAGCGTCCAAATATCTGAGTGTCGACTTTTCTCTCTGACTCTAAGCGACCAAGCCCATCAATGGCTCACCTCACTACCACCATTCTCGGTGGACACATTCGAACAGTTCACCAGGTTATTCTTAACTCATTTCACGGCCTTGGCACCTCGACCTGCGACCAGGCAACGGTTGATGAACACTCGCCGCGGGAAGCGAATCGGTCGGTCCTACATTGAAAGGATCTACAAACTCATTCTCGAGGGGAGACCCCATAGGAGATGAGGCGAAGTTGCTTGGGGCTGTCTCCGGTCTCAGAAAGGGGACAAAGATATGGCGGCGCATGACCACCAAATAAGCGATTAACTATCTTGCGGGCTTAGGAGGCGGGCAGGGCGACAGTCCACACATAGAAACTTTTAGAGTTCCAATTATCCGGCGACAAGGAGGTCTCGGATCAAAAAAAGCTCCAAAAAAGCTGGGGGGGGCACTACAAAGCACCGGCGGCTTCAAGTCGTTCGAAGAAACATCGGTCAAGCGAGATGGAAGCATTGGGCGGGACTCCGGACATGTTTACACTCGGATCGAGGAAGGCGGGAATTACTTCTCCGCCTCGCCCCATCAGAACAAAAGGCAAGCTAAACCCCACAAAATCTTGTCATTCTCACGAATAGGTAGTGTTGGGGTTATACTAAAAAATGCTTTTACTTTGTATAACCAAAAGAATTTACATCTTATTCTTTGAAATAAATTATTTATCACTAATGCTTTAAATATCATTGAATGTTACATATATTTCTTGCATAAGCTGTTCAACAAATAGTCGTGTTACATTGTAGTTAATTTAGTGATACGGATCACGAAAGATTAAATTAACAGTCCTTTGTAACTAAAAATCGTTGTTCACGACCTAGATGAAATGAACAATCTATTGTGAAAGGTTGAGGTGTAAGGCTCGAGTTGGCTTGTCTTGACCAAGAGATTACACTAGTGCATGGTGATGCCTTTGAATAGGACCTCTGGGGAGGATAAATTCTTCAACCTTTGAATTAGGAAGAATTAGACCTCGATGGTTCGTTATTTCTTAATCTTCATCCCTTAAATAGGATGGTGTGTGGTTTAGTAATTATTGCTTTGACTTATATAGCGGGTAGAGAATCGATGAGATTCAATACTTTATATCTTAAGGCAATATTATTGGTCACATCGATTGCTAAGATTTATCTGAAGAATGGTGTGCAAATGCGGCTTGGAAATCAAGAAAAATAAACTTGGAAAAATATGCTTGGAAATATCTGAAGAATGGGTGTGCAAATCTGATCGTGTGCAAATGCGGCTTGGAAATCTTATTAGATATATTCAAGATTTCTTGGAAATCAAGAAAAATATTTTCCCATATTATTTTTGCCCAGAAATTCGACCACCACCTCATCTATAAATAGGGGATGAATTTTTCATCCCCAAGCAATTCAATGCGTTGGAAAAATTAGAAATCCACAAAGGTGGTGCAACATAATTTTATTTTTCCTTTTGTTAAATTGTTGGCGAGTTCCTACCACCGGATTGTTGAACAAGGATAGGGAATACTTGAGAAGGTCTTTTGGTGTGTTAGTGTGGCGGGATCCATCTTCTCAGCGGTTGTCACTCAGGAGGTTAGTTCACGTAAACCGTAGCAATTCCACATCGTGGGATTTATGTGAAGCCCCATTTTATCGAAATTTATGTGAACTGTTTATATGCATGATTTGTTGTTGAATTATTATTTGAATAAATATATGATTAATTCATGCTAGTAATAATGGTTAGAATTAAATTTGTATTTAAATATTCATCCCGAATAGATTCGGGCAATTAATTCTCAAACGGTGAGGCCCCTTACCTGGCGAATGCAAGGATTTACTCCCGACTCTAGAGGTTATGCGAAGATGGTTTGTTTGACGAGTTTGTCAAGCGACCTCAGAGGGGCCATGATCGTGCTCAGAGAGGTCGCGAACAGGCAGATCATCCTCGACAAGCGGAGCCCGCCCCCAGAAACACGGACCAGAGAATAGGGCAGGGGGAACGACCTATCCCTCCCATGCCCGAGGATGCGGGAGGTCGCGTCATACATACTCTCTCCACACTTGGGACAGTTGGGGGACTCTCCTCGACCTCCTCTTCCAAAGGAGAATGAATGAAAGCCGAGATAAGAGATAGAGAATGCCAAAAAATGGTCTTTGCCGGTCTTTATAGTGGGGGAAGAAACCAGCATGATCGTGTTCGGCGAGAAAGATAAAGCTGGAATAGTCTACCCGAATGTCGATCCCCTTGTGATCAAAGCAAACATCATGGGGACTCTTGTATGCCATTTCTGCGATGGATGGGGGTGCCTTTTGCAACATCCTCTTCATGAAAACTCTGGACCAGCTCGGGGACTATGATGCCTACATCACCCCATGCGACAACGTCGTGAAAGGCTTTGGTGATCTGCGATAAAAAATTTGGTTTGGAATAATCCCATTTGGTCGTCGAGTTAGTCTCTACTTTAAACAATGAGGTTAGGGCCACTAGGCTATTAGATTTTCTAGTTATCGACCTCCCCAGTTCTATAACGAACTTTCTTGGGGAGGCCATTTGAGCCTGAATTAAGTGGGCTGCGTCTGAACTTTTTATTTTTGTGTGAAGTTTCCCACCAAGAGTGGGCTAGTTGACGCAGATTAAAAGGTGACCAAGTTGATCTGAGGTTGTTTGATTTATTCCTCGTTTCTTTTCAATTCCGCATTGATATCTAGAAAACAAATACTTGTAATAGATAATGAAAAACGATGTGAAAAATTGAGTAATAAGACAAACAACAAAAGGAGTCATGGAAACCTCGACCCAAGAATGGGGCCCGAAGAGTTTCTGCTCGAAGCAGAGATCGACGACCCCCAACAAGATGCCTCAAGGGCCTTCCCGGGGGAAGATCTCGAAAAGTCAAAGGTAGACCCAGCTCGTGGGATCTAGAAGTAATCATAGGCTCCAAGATACAAGATGACCTGAAGGGGAAGTCATCGACTTTCTCAAAAAGAACTTAGGCATCTTCGCGTGGTCGCACAAAGACATGGTGGGGATCGACCCAAAAGTCGCATGTCATAGACTACACATCGATCCAGCTCGTAAGCCGGTAGCCCAGAAGAGGCAAAAATTCGGCCCCGAAAAGTATGCATCATTAGCGAAGAATGCAAGTTATTAGACAACGGCACGATCACCTGGTCGATCAACCCCAATGGGTGGCTAGCGTGTTGGTGAAAAAAGTCGAATGGAACTTGGCGACTATGCATCGACTTCACTGACCTCAACGATGCTTGTCCAAAAGACTTCTTACCCATGCCCCACATCGACTACTTAATTCAAATAATAATTCAACAACAAATCATGCATACAAATTCGACACATAAATCCCTCTCGTGCGGAATTGCTGGGAGTTTCGTGAACTAACCTCTCAGAGTGACAACCGTTGAGAAAATGGATTCCGTTCACACAAACACACCAAAAGACCTTCTCAAGTATTCCCTCGTCCTTGTCCAACAATCCGGTGGTAGGATGCTCGCGAACAATTAACAAAAGGAAAATAAAATTATGTTGCACCACCTTTGTGGATTTCTAATTTTTCCAACACATGAAATTACTTGGGGATGAAAAATTCATCCCCATTTATAATCTTAGGGGTGGTGAAAATTTGGCCTAGGAATAAGATGGGAAAATCTTTTTCTTGATCTCCAAAAATCTTGAATATATCGATATATTCTTTTCTCCATAATTAAAATATTCACAAAAATCCCACCTCCTTATATTAAGGGGATTTTTGAAAATTTCAATTAAATAGGGAAGAAATAGGATCTTTGACTTTTCTTGAATTTGTGGGATAATCTTGTATTCCAAGAATACATATTCCATAAAATCTTTCCAAGAAAATCAAGAATAATTTAGAAAATTTGGAAAAATAGGCAACAATAATTTATTTTATTTTAAACACCTTTTTTTTTTTATTGGACTTTATCTTTGGGCTACTTGAGGGGCCTTTAGGAGAATTAAGACTGGACCTTCCAATTGACCTTGAATTTCCAATATTGAGCCACAATATTATTCAAGCCCATAAATATTAATTAATCCCACTACATAATTAATATTGCACTATCCATCTTAACCCATATTACTGTTAATATGGCTCCCGATTATTATTTCCGTGTTTAAGATTATCCGGTCCATTAATTAATTTAGGCCCTTTGAAATAACTTCATATTAATTAACATCTTTTTCCTTGGTCGAGAGCGACTCAACATTATTATCCATCTGGGAAACTAATTCCACTTGCAAGATTTGATATGTTAAATCTTACGAGACTCCCCCAGGGGACAAGCAAAATAAACCACACTTACACCGCGTTTCACCGTATTAAATCTTAGCAATAAATCGTGTAACCAATAACATTACCCAATACAAGGTATTGAATATCACTAATTCTCTTCCCATCATAAGTCAAAGCAATGGTTATTGATTCCACGATCCTATTTAAGGGGCGGAGATTAAGAAATAATGAACCACTTGAGGTCGATTCTTCTATATTGATCTTGAAGAATTTATCCTCCTTTAGGTCCCCACTTTCGATTGCATCATAATGCACTAGTGCAATCTCTTAGTCAAGACAAACCCAATCCCCGAGCCTTACACTTCAACCTTTCATGATGAATTGTTCATTTCCATCTGGGTTATTGAATTTTGTACTTTTTAGTTACAAGTATTTGTTAATTTAATCTTACGTGATTTGGTATCACTAAATTAACTACAATGTAACACGTCTTATTTTTGAACAATTATCACGGTAAATATATGTAACATTCAATGATATTTAAAAGATCTGTGATAAATAATTTATTTCAGCAAATAAGACAGAAATTCAGTCTGGTTATACAAAGTAAAAACATACTTTCCAGTATAACCCCAACAATCTCCCACTTATACTCTAAAATGCGCTTTTAAGTATACTACAACCGTCTACGTGTAGAATGTACGTGACATCTAATGTCACCTACGAACCCCTAATAATATCTCTCCACATATTCTCCAAGCGGATTAACGGTCTTGACACCCATTCCTTCCACATGTCTCTCGAATATATTCTGAGGCAGACCCTTTGTGAATGGATCTGCTAGGTTGTCCTCTGACGCGATCTTTGCCACCTCTATATCTCCTCTCTTAACGATTTCTCGTATAAGATGGTATTTCCTTGCAATGTGTTTGCTGGCCTTGTAGGCTCTTGGTTCCCTTGAATTTGCAACTGCTCCTGCATTATCACAATAGACCGTGATAGTGATGGGCGAATTCGAAACTACGTCTAAGTCCACTAGGAAGTTCTTGAGCAAAAGCTTCCTTGACTTTCTGGCGACTACATACCTCGGCTTCCATGGTAGAATCTGCGATGCATTTACATGCACTTCTCCATGTCATGGCTCCTCCCCATCTGCAAAACATACTACCGGGGTAGATTTTCTAGAATCTAGAGTGCGATTGGAAATCAGGAGTCCATGTATCCGATGGGAATCAGACTGTCTGACTGATAAACCAACATTCTATCGCGAGTTCTCTTCAGATACTTCAGAATGTTTTTAACTGCAGCCGAATGTTCTTTCCCCGGATTACTCTAATATCTTGCTACCATGCCAACGGCAAAGCAGACATCTGGCCTCTTGCACAGCATAGCATACATGAGGCTTCCGACAGCCGAAGCATAAGGAACGCCTTTCATGTCACCTATCTCTCTTTGCGTCTTCTGGAACATTTCTTTGGATAGATGTATTTCATGTCTGAAAGGCACAAAGCCCTTCTTGGAATCTTCAATGCTGAATTGCTTCAAGACAGTGTCTATGTATGAAGCTTGCGATAAGCCTATCATCCTTTTCTTACGATCTCGAGTGATCTTGATCCCAAGGATGTGACCGGCTTCCCCTAAGTCCTTCATATCAAATTGTTTTGTGACCATGCCCTTCGTCGACAAAACCTTTACATAAATCTCGATGAAGCGAGAATATTGTCTCGTATAGTACTAAGAATACCAATCACGATTCAGAGCATGCTTTTTATACACACAACTTTTGAACTCGTTTTGATCGAACCCGTAAGACTTTATAACCTGATCAAAACATTGGTTCCAAGCACACGATGCTTGCTTTAGTCCGTAGATGGACTTCTTGATCTTGTGTTGGGAAATTTGTATTTAGTTTTGATGGAAGTTCCAAAACAGGTTGTAATAGGACCAGTCAGATCTGTTAGCTGACTGATGACTTAGAATCAGATTAAGATGACCAGCTGAAATGTATAGATAGCTGATGTAAAAGATAGGTCACATATTGAGGGGGAACTCAATATGTATAGGTCAGGTCGAGTTATCAGATGACCAGATAAGGTCAGATGATCAGAAGACTAAGACGGATCAGAAGATAAGAAGTCAGTTATCGGTGAAGGCGAAGACTTTGAAGACTTCGGATAAACTGAAGACTTCGGATAAACTGAAGACTTCGAGATAAACTGAAGACTCAGATAAACCTGAAGACTCAGATGAACCTGAAGACTCGGATAAACCTAAAGACTTCGATAACAAACACGAAGACTTCGATAACAAACACGAAGACTTCGGTATATTTGAAGACAACGAGGCTCGAGTCACCTAAAGATCGAAAGACTACGAAAGACGGAAGACCTACATCGGTAGAGTGCACAAATTGTCTTAAGACAATGCGCATCGAGAAGACTCTACAAGGTAGGCCCGATCGATTACGATCAAGTCAGCTCACACCTGGCGTCAACCAAAATGGTGTTGGGGAATAATTTGCACGGATCTATTCGGGATAAATATTTAAATACAAATTTAATTCTGATAATTATTACTAGCATGAATTAATCCTATGTTAATTCAAATAATAATTCAACAACAAATCATGCATATAATTAGTTCACGTAAATCCTACGCATGCGGAATTACTACGAGTTTACGTAAACATACCTCTTGGAATGGTAATGGCCTCGTTGATTAAACACACCGAAAAACCTTCCCAAGTATTTCCTTAATCCTTGCTCGACAATCCGGTGGTAGGATGCTTGCGAACAATTAACAAAAGGAAAATAAATTTTGTTGCACCACCTTTGTGGATTTACTAATTTTTCCAGCACATGGAATTGTTCACTACTCCCAATTGACATTTTTCGAAAATACACAATCTGTCGACGTTTCAAAATATTTGATATTTTATCGACGCTGATATTTTTCCGAAAAACCAATTTCCGTGTTCATCTGGGAATGAAACATTCATCCCCTATTTATAGAGGGGTGTTGGACGAAATTTTGTGCATGAATAAGATGTGAAAATCTTTTTCTTGATCTTCAAGAAATCTTGAATATATCCAATATATTCTTTTCTCCATATTTAAAATATTCCACAAAAATCCCAACTCCTCTTTGTTATGGAATTTTCGAAATATAGGGAACAAGATTCCAAGATTTGGATCTTCTTGAATTTATGAGATATTCTTGTATTTCAAGAAATACATATCTTTCATAATATCTTTTCAAGAAAATCCAGAAAATTTTTCTTGCCCTTTATATTTCATGATTTTCGAAAAATACTATATGGATAACCAAGTGGGAGATTTCTTGAATTTAATGAGATAATCTTGTATTCCAAGAATACATATCTTCATTCCATAACAAAATTCAAAAAAATCTTTCTCCCTTTTAATCCATAATTTTTTGAAATTATGAGAAAAAATAAAAAAGGCAACAATATTTATTTTATTTTAAACACCTTTTTCAGTTATTGGACTTTATGTTGGGCTACTTAGGGGTCCTTTAGGAGAATTAAGATTGGACCTTCCAATGGATCTTGAATTATCAATATTGAGCCACAATATTATTCAAGCCCATAAATATTAATTAATCTCACTACATAATTAATATTGCACTATCCATCTTAACCCATATTACAGTTAATATGGCTCCGTTATTATGTCCCTGTTTAAGATTATCTAGCCCACTAAGTAATTCAAGCCCTTGAAAAAGCTTTCCATTAATTAATATATTTTGTCCTTGGTAAAGGAGCGGTTCAACATTATTATCCATCTGGGAAACTAATTCCACTTGTAAGATTTGGTATGATAAAACATGAACCTCCCAAGGGAACCGTCGAACAAAGCGTACTTTCACATGATTCTCCGTATTAAATCTTAGCAATCACATGTGACCAATAATATTGCCCAAGATAAAAAGTATTAAACCTCGTTGATTCTCTGCCCATGATAAGTCAAAGCAATAGTTACCAACCACGTGATCTATTTAAGGAGCGAAGATTAAGAAATAATGAACCATTTGAGGTCTAATTCTTCCTTGTTCGATTAAGAAGAATTTGTCCTCACCCATAGGTCTATTCGATTACATCGATCATGCACTAGTGTAATCTCTTGGTCAAGACAAGCCATATGAGCCTTACACTTCAACTATCCGCGATGGATTGTTCATTTCCATCTAGGTAAGTGAATGGTTTACTTTTTGGTTACAAGGGTGTTGGGAAATTTGTATTTAAGTTTTGATGGAAGTTCCAAAAGCGAGGTTGTAATAGGACCGATTAGACACATTAGGTGGTGATGACTTAGAATCAGTTAAGATGACCCGGTGAAATGTATAGATAGGCGATGTAAAAAGATAGGTCACATATTGAGTGTTGGACTAACACATAAAACTATGTCCAGATTGGTTAAGTTGGTGCCCTGTGTTAAGGGAAGAGTGGGCGTAAAGAGCGGGTTTAAATCTGAACCACTATAAAATCTTGTGTGCATTTACTTGCTATTTATTGGTTTACACTATTCACCTGGCCCAGGTTTAAAAGCTGCATACATATTCTAAGTTAAGCTCGATCTGCACCAAACAAGCCCCAGATACGTCGAGTTGACACCTTAGTCGTGGGTTGAAAAGCTGACTTAAGAATCGATTTGATAAAATTAGTTTTTCACCGGTATTTACAAGCTTCCGCACTCTCGGTTAAAGCCCGGCGGATATCAATGATCTACCCTCGGGCACTTTCGAAGATTGAACATCGATCCAATGACTCACTAGCACTATGATCGAGGCAATCGCAAATCACACGATCCATACGAAAAAGTTTCGAAGTCTATTCACCCCTCCCTCTAGACTTACGCCCTCACAAAACCCATTCGGGACCTACAAGTGGTATCGGAGGCGGTGGTTCTCTGGACCCAGCGGCTTTGAAATATCATCGATTCTTGAGGAAGAATCTTTGTGGTCATTTGAGCGAGATCTTGAAAAACCGTTTTCAAAACTCATTCATTTTCAAAATCACTTTCGGCATGGGTAATACCTGCGGTATGTATCATGATTTGCCTAAGTTTTTCAATTGATGAGTATCGCAGTTGGACTATATACATATGCGACCATCTGGGATCGATAAGTGGCGAGAATGATGGAAGTCATTGAGCGAGGACCCATCATCATATATCCACGACAACCCGGCGGTTGGAAGAGATCGAATCATGCACTGGAAGTCTTGTTGAAAAAAATCCGATACGATGGATCACGAAAGAAAGAAAGTTGTATACTCTGAATCTGATCGCCGGGCATATAATCATGAAGGCGATGGATAAAGTCACCAAAGAAAGATAAAGTATCTCAAAATAAGCGAAACAAATGTGGGATACTCTTCTTTGAGATATCTTGAAGGAAATGATCGGATCAAAAACGGTACTACAAAATTTGAAGCGATGAAGTTCAAAAAGCTCAAAATGTTGCCCAGCGAGACCATCAACGAGCTCGATGGGAGGATCACCATGTCGATAAATAAGCTACGAGAACTTTGAAGAGAGATGTGGGATAAAGACATCAATTATAAGATCTTAAGATCTCTCACCAAGAAATGGGACATGAAAGTCACGGTAATCAAGGATTGCCAAGACATTTCAAGATGAAGCCAAGTAGCTTATTCTAAACCTTAAAAAACGTGAGTTCGATTTAATCGAAGAGGGCAGCGAGATGAAGAGCGAGGCGCTTTCTTTGAAGCCTCAACCTCCACATCTAAATCGGTTGCATTCAAAGCAACCGGCCCGGCGAATCAAAGGCCCTTTGAACTGTTTGTAAACATCATAAGCCAAAGCCGAGCAGATCGCTCAAAACCGGGGAAACTTGAAAGATCGAATATTCAACTTGGTAAGTATCGCCTTGATTCTACAAGGACTATCAAGACAAAGAGGAGCGGGGAGGCGGTGACGGATCACTAGAAAGGAATAAATCGATGACCGAAGGGATCACGGAGATGATAAAAGAGATGATCGGTCGGGGCGAGAGAAGATAACAAATCGTCGGCGAAGGAGTTGGGACTCTGATCGAAAAGGAAAATCACAGCGGATCCTCTGAGGCGAAGTGTCTCACTGGCGAGAGGAAGTTAAAAGTGGATCGTGGATCATGCTTCAACTTCTTGAAACCAGGTCACTACAACTCCATTGCCCGGGCGACTCCCCCGGAAAAAAGAAAGCGGAACAAAAGGGAAGCTGCTTCAAAGGCGGAAAAAGCCATGGTTGCTAACCTGGCGGGAATTGATGATTCCTATCGCGCCTACGAGGATTAAAATTACTCATCGTAGAAGACTTACATCTAATAAGCGATCTTTGTTGATTTCCTCGAACATGAAGATCGATATTCTCTTGGATAGCGATGAAATCTGCTTTGATGGCGAGGAGGAAGACCAATCTGAGGTAACCTCAAACCTTACCTTTTTCAATTTCCACACCGGTATTATTAGCACACTTTCTTTGGAGAGATTGACTTGCGGCTCTACTCGAGCAATTGCTTGATGATCTCTCGATCTTTGTGAACACTTATACAATAGTGGAAATTTGAAAATGACAAGCTAAGGATCGAAATAATCGGCTTGTTAAAGAAACGTTTGTCGATAAAATTTGGGCGAAATCATTTGAAAGCTGCTCCGAAAGGTGGCGAAGAACTTAACGTTACGAAGGTTAAATCTTCGATCGGGAGAAAGCGGATCAAAGGTCGACTAGCAATCAACAAACAACAAAATTTGGTGATTTCAAAATCCTACAAGCTAAATTTGATGAGCTATTAAACTACATGAGAGTCTAAAATCTCTTGAGGATAGTTTACTTAAAGAAAATAGTGGTTTTCACGAAGTCATCAAAAAGCTGTTCAAGATATGAACACCTATTTTTGACAGCAGCGACTAACAAGAAGGGAATTGGGTATGAGAACCCTACTACATCCTCAAAAGCCTGTTTGGTTCACTTGGAAGGGTGTAATCAAGCGAGTCTCAGACAAATACCTGAAAAATTTGAACATGTATCGATAAAGGGAAAGAGACCTGGCTTTGAGCAAATAAGGCAAGTGCCCTGTCGAGAAAGGAACATAAATGGACCCCAAGTGATTAAGCATCGTGAGAGAATCAACGAAGAACCAGTTCTTACGAAGAAACCTCAACTTTGATCGTGATTAGGTATCGAGAAGAACAACTTTGTAAAAAAAATCTGTCGAGACCCAATAAAGTCGGTACCCTAATAAGCAAGCTATAGGTAAAGCTGCAAAAGACCATCTATGCCAAAGAGATATGAATCTTTTAATGGTAGCGATTGTACCTACCCTTATAACCCCAGATCTAAAACTCTTTTTGAGCCCCATTTGGGTTAAAGGAAGACAAAATATAAAAAAAAAAATCCCAAGTCTTGATTCACCCAAAGGCTCACACGAATAATCATACAAATCGAGAAAGCATATAAAGGGCGTATGATTATGTTGATATGTATGGGATACAAATCGGGCCCTTGATCTATCGATTACAATAGAAGTGCCTTACTGTTTGTGTGGATCCTAAATCCACCACTAACCCCTCGGGACCCGATTCCAAAAGGGGTACCTAAAGCTGATTCGATTGCGGGTTAGCGTGGGATTGGCCAACAAAGGAGGTGTACAAGCAACTATCTGGTACATCGATAGTGAATGCTCAAGGCACATATTTGGAAGCAAACATCTCCTTAGCTCTTCTGAAAAAACAAGAAGGCCCAGCGTGTGCTCTTGGTGATGATAACTTTGGTTTTACCAAAGGATTGGAACAACAGAGAATGATGATGTACAAATGGCTGGAGTCTCGTATATGTCCGAAGGATTAAAGCACAATCTACTATCGATTATCACATTCTGCGACAACGGATTCGACGTTGAGTTCTCGAGTGACAAGTATGCGATTAGAAATCGAGCTACTCAACAAATCTTGCTAATTGGTTCAAGGAAAGGCCACGATCTACCGCAGCCATTGGAGCAGTTGCCCAAAAAATGCATGCTTAATTGTTAAGAGTTCCAAAAAAAGTAGCGATTGGCTCGGCACAAAAGAATGAGTCATCTGAACTTTAAGACTCTTAATAAGATAGCTAAGTGCCTTTGGTTGAGGACTTCGATTGAAGTATTCTCAAAGGATCGGACATGTGCCGCGTATCGAAAAGGAAAACAAGTTAAAGCTTCATTCAAAGAATACGGACCAACATCGATGAAATCTTTGCATTGCTCCATATATGGATCTATTAGGACCCGATTACACCGGTCGGTCTCGATGGGCCTTAAATATACTCTGGTAATCGTGGATGATTATTCCAAGTTTACTTATACAAGAAGAAGCGAGACAACGACAAAAAGATACCCGAAATTTGCTCGAAACTACAAAAGCGAAAAGGGTGTCGGCATAGTAAAAATCGGATCGGATAAAGGTCTGAAATTTACGAATTCTTTTATTCTTGATTTTTTACCTTTGAGTTTAATTATCTGACATGAAACGTCGGTTGCAAGAATGCCACAACAAAATGGAGTAGCGAGCGGAGAAAACATAACTCTCAAAGGAAAGGTGCTCGCACTATATTAGTTGAACATCGACACCAAGTCGTTTACGAGGCGAAGCAATCATCTTGCATGCCACGCTCGGAGCAGATGTTCTCGACTAAGACTCACTTTAAAACACCCTATGAGCTGTGGAAGGCGAGAATACCTCGTGTTTCTTACTTCCATGTTTTTTAGTGCAAGTGTTTTATTCACAACAATGGGAAAAATCGGTTGAAGACTTTTGAGGCCAAATCGAGATGAAGGTATATTCTTAGGTTATTCTTCATCCGGCAAAGGCTTTTCGGGGTTTACAACAAAGCGAACCATAGTTGTGGAAGAAAAGACCCCATGTGGTCTTTGATGAGACATCTTACGAATAAGGAAAAGGCGCCTCGAGAACAAGCCGTGCGGATCAGCAGCTACGATATGCGAGAAAATGGATCGGCTAAGTATTAAGGAGAAAAGAAAATTGAACAAATAACGATGTATATCCCGAACTTGATCTTGCTGATTCAACAAGTCAATCGGACCCTAAAGATGCGCTGGCTGTCGATGAAGAAAGGCTGATGCAGTGAGGCGATATCAAGCCCGAACCATACGGTTCGGGGAACTCTGAAGTTCCTATGAGCAGACATCGACACATGATGAGTCCAACATCGGTGAGACATGTTCTTTTCAAGTGGATCATAATTACGCACCACTCCCAATCACTAGTAATGAACTACTTATCGAAATGGATGATGTTCTCCAAATAGGCGCCGTCGAGTAGAAGGACACGGATTACGGTCATCCAAGTGATCGATTATCGAAGACCCATCGATAGAGTCAAAACTAGACATCAGTTAGTGAAAGTCTGCGATTATCTTTGTTGTTATCATCTTTGAAGGAACCAACTAAAGATGAAGGAAGCTCTACAAGATGCAAAATTTGGACTCTAGCCATGCAAGAGGGGCTGGAGCAGTTTGAGAGGAATCAAGTTTGGAAGCGGTGGGCGGACCAACTCATCAAAGGCGTGATTAGCGCGAAATGGGTATTCAAGAACAAGAGAGATGAGAATAATGTCATAACCGAGGAATAAAAGCAAGACTTGTTGCTATGGGGTATTCCTGTCGGAAGGAATTGATTATGATGAGACCTTTGCACCCGATCGCTCGCTTTAAAAGCCATTATTTGTTTTAAGGCATATCTTTGCCTGAGAGGTTCATTGTATATCGGATGGATGTAAAAGTGCATTCTTAAATGGGGTACTAGCAGAGGAAGTTTATGTTGAACAACCTCCAGGCTTTGAAAAAGGCGACCAAGTGTACCATTTAAGGAAAGCTCTTTATGGCCTGAAATAAGCTCCTCGAGCTTAGTATGATACACTCTCTCCGATTCTTGATAGGCGGCGGTTTCACTAAAGGAATAGTGGGCCGGAACCTTATTGAGAATAGAAGATGGAAAGATATTACGATGGTTGATTCGTGGGCGACATCATCTTGGATCTCCCACAAGAAGGCATGTGAGAAGTTCGACAAATTGATGCAAGGAAGTTCGAGATGTCCATGATGGGTCGGATGAATTACTTTACGGGTTTACAAGTCAAGCCCAGTCTGAAGGGATATTCATCGCCGGTATCTGTGAAAGAATTTATTGGCCAAGTTTGGAGTTCAACCTTTGTAAAGGAAGCCATAATTCCCATGATGATCGGGTTCAAGATGGATCGAGATGAGGGCGGTCGAAAAACTAATCGAGAAAAGAATATAGGGCTCTCATTGGATCTCAACTATACTGTTGTCGTGCCAGACCGGATATCACTTTTTGCGGTAGGTGTATGTGCGGTTCGAGCAAATCAATGCAAAGCCACCTAGAAAGCGACTAAGCGGATTCTTAAGTATCTGAAGGACGGATAAACCTTGGTTTATTTTACCCATCGGATGATAATCTAAAACTTAGTGGGTATTCTAATTCTGATTCACGGAGGTTGCGAGAATCGACGGGAGACATCGATTCGACATCTACTCTTGAAGCGAGAATATATATGGTTTGTAGGAAATTTGTTGTTCCCAAGCTGCTCTACGGCTAAATCGGCGGTGAGGATTACAACATCGTAGCTAAAGCGTACCTATATTACATGACGATAATAGTGTTATTGCAATCACTCGAGAATTACATTCTACATCTGAATCTCAAGCATGTGGATATCGGACACCATTTTATCGAGAGATCACGTTGAAAAGAAGAATATCATAATGGAAAAAGATCCATCTTGATAAGAAGAAAGGCGATATTTTAACTAAGCCGCTAGCGAGATCCAGTTAGATTGAGAATTATACAGCAGTAGAACCACGGATCTCGGAGAAAGTCACGAAATGGTTGGTGGGTGGTCTCGAGAACTAATTGGTTAAAAGACTAACTAGGTTAAGAGGAATCAGTTGAGTTAGGAATCTCAAGCGATCGAACGATCGACAAAGAGCCGTCGAAAGATCGAGACAAAGGCCGTCGAGAAAATCGACAAAGGGAGGCGTCGAAGATCGGACAAAAGCGATCGATTCAAGATATATCAGTTAAGGGGGAAGTGATCAGTTGGAAGGTCATACTTTATAAGTCGGTTAAAACTACGGTCAACAAACAAATCGTACAAGTTTAAAGCTACAAATCGCATAAAGTCGGTAGAAATGAACACAACAATGAAATAACGAACTTTTCATTGATAAGGACTCGGAGGTCGGTTACATTACAAGCTACAAGTACAAAAAGACTAGGAGGTCATTACATAAATCATAAACCATAAACCATAAACCTAAGCCTAACCTAGGAAGGGGGAGAGAGGCTTTAAAGATTTTAGACCACGCTCTCATTCTCCCCGATCTAAAAAGGCGTGAGAGGCCTTAAGGAAAATCTGAGCCACCCTCGAGCTTGGAGTGAGGGGCGAGAGGCGGCCTTGAAGGATTTCTATGCGGGGAGCCCTAGACCTTAAATCAATGGGCTCTCGGTGTTAAAATGGGACACAAGTGCCAAAGGTTTGGTTAAAAAGGACCATAAGGCCACTAGTGTCGCATCTGAAATATTGAGTTTGATATCTGAAGATCGGTATTACTGATCGGACCGTATACCAAACCCATGTTTTTTAATATCGGTAGTTTATTGATGTTAATTCAAATCATCTCGATAGGCACACAAAGGTGCATCTGGTTAGGAGAAGTGCCTTCTCATTTGCTATATATGAATCCGCCGCCTTAGTGGTAAAAGAAGTTTTGCATTGATGCGTATGTGTAATCTTCGATGGCAACAGCGATGTGAAGGAACACGGGGTTGATTTGAAAATTTGGATTCATTGGAAAAGGGTTAAAGGTTTTTTCTTGGAAGTTTCACGGAAATAAAGGGATTCATCGGAAAGCATGGAGTATAAGCTAAGGAAGATGAATGGTTTATGTTGTGTTGATTGCCCTAACACCCGGTCGATTTATAGGAGAAATTAGGGGTATAAATGCAAATTTATTTTCTCAGAAGACCTTAAGAGAAATTTGCATCGACAACGCGTAAGGAACACGCGGCTAATGGTTGGATGATTTGACTGTGTAAGTAATCACAGCGTATCTATGCCATTATTACGGAATGTCAAATCACATCGATTTGGGAATCGAGGCAACTTTTTGACTCCCCGAAGTAAATGTTTTGGCGGGAGTATGACTTAAGTGCATAGGAAATGTGGCCTAAATAGAAGAAGATTAAAGGATGAAGTGGATCAGATTAGAGAATCAGATAAGAGAATCGGATAAGTGGATCAGATAAGTAACGAAGTGGATCAAACAGGAATCTGATCAGATGAGTGGAATATTGTTGGGAAATGCTTAAGGCTACCATCGATAAAATTCAACAAGTACGGATCGGATCCGCGATGGTAGCGGTTGATTACAATATCAATCGATCGAATCGTTTCTTATTTATCCGCTACGAACATCTTATATGCTTTATTTAAACAAATTGATTTTTACTCTGTTTTCACTTTATAGCCTTGCGCCTTTGCAAAACTTTTAATGCGGACATGGGAATGTGTATTTAATCGTTTTTATTGCAATTTTTAGTCGAAATCGAGAAGACTACTTTTCTCAACCGTGCAATTAAAACTTTTTTGACCGACTAATCTCGTACTTGATTTCAAAACCACGGATACTTGAGTACCTTTGGAAAGTTGTGCAAAAAAGTTTTCCTCGTATACTACATATCCAAATCTCTCTCGAGAAAACTTCTTTCCCTTTACTTAAATCTTCTCAAAACTCTTAAAAAGATCAAAACTTTCAAATTCTTGAAATTTACTTTCAAAAACAATTGATTCTTTTTCACGATTTCTCAATCCTCTGAATCAATTTACGGTACTTCATGTTTTTCAATTCACTCTGGTACCTAGGTTTACAAATTAAATGATCTTATGTTTACGTAATTTATATTAGATCTATCTGTTTACTTGCTTAATTGATGCCTAGATTCTTTGGTTTGGTGAGCTTATTGAAATAATTTACTCAAACTATCATCAATTTGCATATCATCTGAAATGGCATATCTTGTTCCCACCAGGACGAGGAAGAAGTTCTTCAACCATCAATGAAGAAAGATATCATTGATGAAAATATGTAGTATTTTCAATCACCTCGGATCTAAATCATTTGGAAATTTTGGAGTGCTTTTGCGGCGTCTTGACCTTGAGCGGTATTACTCGAAACATCGAACATTGTCCACACTAATGAAGCCCTAGAGTTTTTATACAATCTCTGAAGGGCGAGGACATTGATCTTTGACTGATTTCTTTTCGTTGGTGGTTTGGAAATGCAGTGTCGAATGATGATCTCGAGAGGATCTTCGGTCTCACTCGAGGAAGCATCAACCCGAGACCTACGGCGATGTAGGAGAGAAGGACTTTCTTGAAGGTGAGCTATTGAGACCCGACAAACAAGGAGAATACAGCGAATGTCAAAGCCTCCTGCACGAAGAGAAATATCGCCTTCTCGGCCAGAGATCGTTCAAAAGGTGATTATGTGCTCAACTTCTGTCTTGATGTTGTCACTTCTTATAAGATCGATGTCATGGCGGCAATCATCAAGAAGGCTTCGGATATGGATTGGTTGGATATGGTCAAGGAAAGATTGTGGAAAGACTGGGGAAGTTGAGGCCGACCCGGAGAAATGAAGTGTGCTTATCTTCCAAGTGCTCTTTCATGCACAAAAATCTCAATCGATACATCCGGATAAAGCTGCCCGCGAATTATGAATGGAATGAGAATGGGCGAAGATATATCAAGCAAAGCACAAGGCCATCTTAAGCAAGGATGAGCCCTGCTGGTCAATCGATGAGGATCCTACTCCTTATGTGCCCCAAACCCAAGGGGAGAAAAGAAGGGAAAAGAAAAAAGGCAAGCGCATCTTGAAGTGCGAGGAAAGGCCATTCGAGAGAAAGAGGTTGAAGAGGAAGGATCGGCGAAAAACCGGATCTTTCGGTGGGGAAAGCGTCGGAAGAGTTACATCTCCTCGAAGGCTGCTCGAGGATACCTTTCGACAAGTTTCGCGAGCGAAAGATCGATCGAGTGGAATCGAAAAAGGAGATAGCGATCGATTATGAGCTGCTTTGCCCGGAGAAAGGGGGCGGCGGATGATCGAACAAGAAGGAAAAAAAAGTATCGGAGGAATGAAGTGGAGCACTCGAGGAAGAATCACCATTTGATTCTCTGCCTCTCACCAAGATCTTCGAAAAGCAAGATCGCCTCGCCCACTTCAAATCGCCATCACCCTCCTCAAAAATCATCACCACCACCCTCCCTCACAAAACTTTCTCACCCTCACCCTCACCAATCGGATCACCCCGGATCTCCCCTCCCACCAATGAACACATTAGAAAACTAAACACCCTCAACAAGCTAAAAGCGAACTTGAACCACATATATCCTATCTCACTCCCAATCTCCAAACAAGTTACAAGAACCTGAGAGATCTGACAAGAGAGTGTCCATCTCTCATAATCCTTTCAATACCAGAACCGTGCTTGCTTCACCTGTTTCAGAAAGCCCCATCATAAGGATAATGAAGCAACAAATCAAGGAGTATCTCTTTGGACTGTGCCTGAATTAGATCAACATCACGGCATCCGACCTTGAGATAGAAGAGATTGTGTTACGGAGGATATCGGTGAAAAGCATCGAGGAATTTTTTATCCTCATGACAACTCTGGGATCTGATTTCTTTGTAGACTTGGAGATGAAGTGCCTGAACAATGTTGGGATAGAAAGCACTGTTGAATTAGCCTCTGAGGATGATATCGGATGGTTGATTCATGAAAGGTTCGAATTAGCGATATGAGGAAGAAGCTGTTCAACCTTCCTACGGATCATGAGGGGCTGCGATGAACCAGAATGGGTCTTTGCAGATGAGACCCGACTTGGCAAGGCTTCAACATCGACCCGGTTGCTATCTTTGAGCTCCGATACCTAGATCTTTATCTTGAGAAGATTCGGGGATGGGATCAAGGCTGCTATTGAAGACTAATTCCACGGCTCTCCTGGCCGGATCGATGAAGCGGTTTGAAGAAGAGCAAAAGCAAAAGGCGGTTGTGAGAGAAAAAAAGTCACCACAGTTGGGATGCATAATGCCATCCTTTACGAAGTAATGCAACTAGTAAATCCTCTTGCCGAAAGCTCAATCTCGGTCGATAAACTCAAAGTTCAAACATATATGCTCAATGAGACCACGGTGTCTTCTTGGAAAATGTCAGGCATCCTTGGAAAAACTTACAACCACATGAATATGGGTTGGAAACACTTTCGGCTTCTTCTCTGAGCGAGCAAAAAAGGACATCGAATTTGCTCTCGGGCGTTTTTTAACTCCTGCATACGCCACCGCTCGAGATCACTCCTCTTCTTTGTTGAGAAGCATAGAGAGATAACCACACCGGTTTATTGCTCTGAATCGTAGGTTTGTCCAACCTCTTTGATGAAACCAAAAAGGGGAAGGACAAGGAAGAAAAAAAAGCAGAACTTCGATTGGTAACAATTGCATCTTTTCGAAAACCACTTTATGTCGACTTGCCCGGCCTCAATCTCTTGATCTTGTTCTTTGAAGTGAAAAAAAGCGTGGAACAACATAACAAAAGATCAACGAAGCGGGAAGATTGCTCTTTCGGAGGTTATTGCGAGAATCGACAAGATTGAAGACTTCTCTTCGTTAAATGCTGAAAAAAGAATGGAAGCCCGATGATCGGGCCAAAAGCCTTAAACTTCGCTAAGAGATTAGGCGAAAGAAGGCGAATGAGATGAACTGAGCAAACTCGAGGAGAAAAGAAAAGGTAAAAGCAAGATGGTGAAAACTCTGCTTTGAAGTTGAGTCAAGGCGATTATTCTCTACAAAAGCGGATGTCTCTGAACAAATTCAAACAAACCCGAATGAGAAATAAGAAATTTTGCCATCAAAAAGCGAAGTTAGCGGAAATTAAGGGACTAAACATCGCATACATCCGAAGGAAGAGGAAGAATGAAGGCTGCAGCGGAGGAGATTACTTGGGAAGAGAATGCCTTTTAGGCTTTGTTAAAGACATCCTTTGTGCTCGGCTAGATCTGCTTCTGAATGGGATCGGATCGAGCATAATGGTTGTGTGGCGTATACATCACGGAGATGATTCCGATTCATCAAGACCCGACGAGAAAATGATGATGAATTTGGGCCCGGTTAGAAATAAAGTACCGGACTTCTACGGATGGTGATGAAGGAAGGGAAGATCATATCAGCGATACACAGAAGCTCCTCCCTTTGAACAACTCCTTCCCGCTTTGCGTCCGGACAACAAAATTGAATCTTTGTCAAATTCAAGAATGCCTACTATGGATTTCTTTGACAAAGGAGGTATCCATAGAAGAAAGATCTGGACAAAAAGATCTGCAAAGGTTGTACAAGATGTTTGGTATCCCCAAAAGAACTTCAAAGGTTCAAGTACACCTAAGGAAGACCACTTGGAATCGGATGAAAGGTATGTTTTCATGTATGTCTGTAATGCACACACTATCTGAATTAAATATTCCATCTCTCGATTCTAAGACAACATCTCATTATCTTACGAGGTATGTCTTTTTTTACATTATCTGCATTTCTCTTAAGTGGTATCTGTTTTTTTACGATTAAGTGTTTTGATTCCATCAAAAAGTGTTGGGAAATTTGTATTTAGTTTTGATGGAAGTTCCAAAGCGAGGTTGTAATAGGACCATTCGGATCTGTTGGTATTTGGTGACTTAGAATCAGTTAAGATGACCCGGTGAAATGTATAGATAGGCGATGTAAAAGATAGGTCACATATTGAGGGAACTCAATATGTATAGGTCGAGTTGAGTTATCGGATGACGGATAAGGTCGGATGATCGAGAAGACTAAAGGCGGATCGGAAGACAAGATGTCGATGATGATCGGTGAATCTGAAGACTCTGAACTGAAGACTCGGATAAACTGAAGACTCGGATAAACTGAAGACTCGGATAAACTGAAGACTTCATTAACAAACTGAAGGCTTCGATATGGTGAAGACCTTGAGGCTCGAGTCACCTAAAGGATCGAAGACTACGGAAGACGAGAAGACCTACATCGGTAGAGTGCGCAAATTGTCTTAAGACAATGCGCATCGAAGACCCTCTACAAGGTAACGATCGGTTACGATCAAGTCGACTCACGCTGGCGTCAACAAAATGGTACACGAACAAAGCGAATATTCTACAAAAGGAATATCCGTATTCGTCAAATGGACAAATCTTTGAAGTGCTTCCTTCGAAGCCAAAGCGACCGTGCACAAAAGACGACAATGGGGATTAAACCTTGCGGACATAAGCGGCACTAATCATGCCTTGACCCGCCCGATATTGAACACGTCACAATCATATCCTACAACCTACCTAATATAGCCCAAAATTCAAATTGCTCTCCAGCGGCTCTTTGATTTAAGGGTCTATAAAAATGGGATTACTCTTCAAAATTGAAGAACACACGACCCGATCGGCGGTGAAAAAAAAAACAAAAACTATAAGCGAAATTTCCGCTCGAAGAACACGAATTTGAAGATTATTCTTAAGTGTTCATCCCATTGTTCTTAGCATAGAAATCCTATCCTCTAGCATTTGGCTACATAAACACTAGGATAGATTTCGGTTGGAACCACAACAAATCTTTACCCAAACTCAAAGTTAGGTTAAGTTTGTTCTGTAATTCGGTAGGGATTCTAGTTTACGATTTTACGGGATCGGTTGAGTGTGAACTTCGATAAACATCTATTGAGTGTTAGACTAACACATTAAACTAAGTCTGATCGGTTAAGTTCGGTTAAGTTTGGTTAAAGTCGGTTAAGTTGCCTACGTGTTTAAGGGAAGAGTGGGCGTAAAAGGCGGGTTTTAAATCCGAACCACTATAAAATCTTGTGTGCATTTACTTGCTCTTTATTGCTTTACACTATTCACTGGCCCGAGCTTAAAATTGCATACATATTCTATAGTCGGTCCGATTAATCTGACTTGAGAATGCGATTTGATAAAGCGGTTTTTCACCACGGGTATTTACAAAAGCTTCACTTTTCTCGATTAAAGCCCGCCGGATATCAAAGCCCGGTTGCCCTCGGGCACTCGGTAAGATTGAACATCGATCCAAAAGCTGACTCACTAGCACTCTGATCGAACAAATGCGCAATCACACGATCTGCTTGCGAAAAAGTTTTTTTTAAGTCTATTCACCCCCCTCTAGACTTACGCCCTTTCATGAAACCCATTAGGGACCTACATCTTGCAAACTAGATGTTCTTGGCCTTTTGATATGAAGCCTTCGAGTTGTTGCATATAGATATCTTCTTCAAGATTTCCATTTAGGAAAGCTATCTTGACATCCATTTGCCAGATCTCAAAATCGAGATCTTGCTTGTTATCGACAAGAGAATCTGAATGGACTTAAGCATAGCTTTCTGGTGAAAAAGGTTTCCTCATAGTCGATCCCTTCTTTCTGAGTGTAACCTTTTCCACAAGTCTAGCCTTGAAGGTCTCTACCTTCCCGTCCGGTCCTCTTTTTCTCTGGTATACCCACTTTCAACCAATGGGTTTGATCCCATTAAGTGGGTCGACTAGCTCCCACACCTTATTATGATCTATAGAACCCATCTTGGCTTCCATTGCTATTTGCCAAGAATCTGCATCCTTGTCATGGATTGCCTCATTGTAAGTCAAGGGTCGATTCATTCTCACGAGGGACCAAGTCGGCGACTCTCCTATCCCCATGAATCTCTCGGACTGTCTGACAACCCTCCCACTACGACGAGGTTTCGGTTGTGTAAGTGTGTCATTGAGGTAAGCCCCTTTAGCTCATCCAAGGTAATCTCACTTTTGGGCTTTTTATCGTTCATATAGTCTTTTTCCAAAAATCTAAAGTGCGTACTGATTGCCACCTTTTGATCTTTGGGACCATAGAACATGCACCCTTTAGTTCCTTTGGGTACCTATAATGACCATAATTACGATCGTGGATCAATTTATCGGCCTCCTTGTCCAACCGTATCTTGGGATACCCCCAGTTCTCATGTGTTATAAAAGCGGGCTTGCGCCCGATCCACAATTGTTTAAGAGTTTTGGGAACCCGATTTAGATGGCACCAAGTTTAGAATGTAAGCCATTGTTTCCAGCCACGACCCCAAAATGATTTGGGTAGAACCGCATAACTTCGTCGTTGACGACCATTTCTAAAAGTCTTGTTTCTTAGATTCTTATGACCCCATTTTGGTGAGGGTTAAGTTGCAATCAAGCTGGGATCTGATCCTTCATCGAAAAGTAGTTCAAAAATCATTCTTTGAGGTATTCGCCTCCACGATCTGGTCATAGAGACTTGATACGTTTTTCCTATGATTCTTTGCTTGAGCCTTAAATTCTTTGAAATTATCGAAGGTCTCAGATTTATGCTTCATAAGGTAAATGTATCCATATCTTGAGTAATCATCGATAAAAGTAACGAAATACTCATAGTCTCCTCTTGCTTTGATTGACATTGGACCACATACATCGGTGTGAATGATTTCTAACACTTTTTTGGCTCTATTCCCCTTGGCTCCAAATGCCCTCTTGGTCATTTTACCCTCCAAACATGATTAGCAGGTTGGAAATGGTTCAACTCGGAGATACTCCAATGAACCATCTTGAACCAACCTTTGGATCCTCTTTGGATTAATATAACCTAGTCTCGGATGCCATAAAAATGTTATGTTCTTGTCTGATGAACATTTTCTTTTATCCGAAATAGTCGATGTGTTATAGGATGCATTTCGTGAGTGGTGTGCACAGTTATTTGTGTAGAGATTATTCGACAACGTTCCATGACAGATAAACTCATTATTTAGAGCAATGGTAACAACTTTATTAAAAGTAACTGAGTATCCATCAAAAAAAGTTTAGAAACTAAAATCAAATTCTTTCTAAAACTAGGAACGTAAAGAACATCTCTCAAAATTAAAACTTTGTCTTCAAAAGACAACTGCACTTCTCCCACTACTTCAGCTGCCACTCTCGTATCATCGCCCAGTGTGATGAGGATCTCACTCCCACTAAGTTGCTGGGTCCACTTGAACCCCTGTAAAGTGAAACAAATATGATCTGTGGATCCCGTATCCACTACCCACAAGTGGGAAGCATATGCCACTAAACAAGTTTCAACAACTAGTGCATGAGCATTACCTTTCTTTCCATTCCTTTTGGGTTTGGAACAGGCTGACCTCCAGTGTCCTTTCTCACCGCAGTTAAAACACTTCCCCTTTGGTTTCTCTTGACGCTCAACCATTTGACCGCCTCTCTCTTGCTTTTCTTAGTGATTTTGCTCTCTCAGTTTTTCTCCTCATTAATCTTACCCACCATTTGTCTAGATTTTGAGAGGAGACTTTTAGTCACCAATGCTTCATCCTCCTTTCCCAAATGTTTCTCTACAATCTCCAAGGCTTCTTGCAGAGCTTCCATAGTGAACATGTGATCGCTCATCACAAAACTTCTGATAAAATTAAATTAAAATTTTTTGGAAGAGTTAGGAAAAGGAACTCAATTTTAGACCCATCACAATACTTAGCACTAAGATACCCAAGTTTGTCAAAATAGCGTTTGACTTTGAGAACATGATCCCTTACGGGTGTTCCCTCCGTCATCTTTAGCCTAGCCATGTCATCGATTCTCAACTAACTGATCGTGCGGTTTTCTGTTGAAAACATTTCCTCAAGACTTTCCATGATTTCATTGGCCAGATTCAACACCCTCGTGAATGTATCTCAAATCGTCAGACAGGGAAGTCAAGATTACACATTTCATAGGCTCGTTGGAATGCTCCCAGTCATCATACTGAAGTCAAGAACCCAACTCAGTTGTGCAGTGAGGACTATTTTCATGTGTCGTTTCCAAATCTCATAATTTTCACCAAAAAGTTGGTGTTCTTTGAGTGTATATTTCAGTGGATTAAAAGGTTGTGACATGCTGAACTGAAATAAATAACGATTTGCATAAGCACAAAGTTATAACATAATTCGATCACATGTATCATATTAAAATCTCAAAAAAATATTAACATGCATCAGCCAACATCTCAAAGCAGTTTAAATAAGCCATGTGGGGTGGGTCATTATTTAAACACATTCAAGCAGGTTACAAATAAGAAAACAGTTACAAACCTTTAATATCCAGATTAATAGTTGGCTCCAACTTGAACAATATAAGATTGGCCGGGGGACTTGAGGAAGTATAAGCATATCAATCTTATATCTAAGTAATAACCATGATTAAATACATAATTATTATTTAAAACTTTGATCGAGCCTGCGTAGGGAGGTCATAAATGCCACTAATAATAATCCACAATCATCTGTTTGGTATTCATTCATGTGAAGGCTATCTTTTGGCCGTCCCGTGGGGGGAATTTCTCCAGAAGAATTTACAAATAAATAAATCATGGAGGTCAAAATTAATTCAATTTTATTATCCGGAATAAAATTGTCAATTAATTATTTAAAACATACTTAGTAATTTTCAAAAGTGATTTTTTTCTAAAACAATTTCTCATGCATCGCATATTCAAACATAATTAAATACGCACGAAAAATAAAGCAAACATCAAAACAAAAAATTAAACACATTGGGCACATATACCCAATTATCACGGTTAATTTTTGTCATGTCTTGATCTTGAGAAATCTTCTCCATAGCCTTCATCGTTCGTCTTGAAAAGCTCCCACTCGTCCACAACATTTTCTTTAGAATGTCCTCCGTCTAGGTCCGAAACGACGTCCGGCATTGGGTAGCTAACGGTGCGTAACACGTATCTGCGTGCGCCCATGACCACGCTTGCGTTCGGTCGCTCCATCCCCTCCCGTTGCTCGGCGGCTCTCGGCAGGGGTGCGGATTTTTCGCGCGCCCGCATCACCCCGCCTATGTCGCTCGGCATCTCTCGAAAGGCTCGCAGATCTATGCGCGCACCTGCCCTGCTTCGCCCGTGTCACCCTTGGCATGCGTCTTGGCGCTACGTGCCCACCCTAGCAGCGTCTGTGGCTTCCCTCCTGCGGCCAGCCGTCTGGCGTACCGTTCCGCGCTATCGGCGCGCCGCCGCGCCGTCGGCCCAAGTTCTGCTCGGATCTCGGCCAAGCACGAGAACTTCGCCCAGCGTCTTGTGGGACGTACTCTCGGCCAACCGTGCTTGCGACCGCCCTAGCACCTGCGTGCTTTGGCTCGCGCGTCGTCACACAACAGTGCGTTTGGGCAATTTGTTATTTACAAAAATAAATAAACCTAGATCTAGACTAGTCTATTACATTGATCAAATCAAACAAATCCTAATCTACTCATGGATTTTCTCACGAGACAAAACAAATTCGAACGAATCGAATTAAAAACCACAATTTATATGCATGCATAAATAAATATTTATCAAATACCATGACAATTGGATACCTGCAAAAAATATCTAACAATTCTACTATCCAATTTCAAATTTAATGAACAACGAATTAAATTACAGTTTAAAATTTTAAGCTTTAGAAATCGAGGCTCACGTGCGATTGTTGGGGAATGGATTGCCCGAATCTATTAGAGATGAATATTTAAATACAAATTTAATTCCAACAATTATTATTAGCATGAATTAATCTATATTAATTCAAATAATAATTCAAGAACAAATCATGCATACAAATTCCTCACATAAATCCTACGCGTCTTGAGTGCTGCTGGGAGTTCGTGAACTAACCTCTCGGAGTGATAAGCTGTTGAGAAGATGGATCTTGGTTCCACCACGAACACACCAAAAGACCTTCTCAAGTATTCCTCGTCCTTGTCCAACAATCTCGTGGTAGGATGCTTCGCGAACAATTAATAAAAAGGAAAATAAAATTATGTTTACCACCGGCACTGTGGATTTACAATTTTTCGGTACATGGAATTACTTGGGGATGATAAATTTATCCCTATTTATAATACTAGGGGTGGTAAAATTTGTCTAGCAATAAGATGGGAAAATCTTTTCTTGATCTCGAAATCTTGAATATATCGATATATTCTTTTCTCCATAATTAAAATATTCCACAAAAATCCACCTCGCTATATTAATGGGATTTTCAAAAATTTCAATTCATAGGGAAGAAATAGGATCTTTGACTTTTCTTGAATTTATGGGATAATCTTGTATTCGAAATACATATTTCATAAAATCTTCCCAAAAAATCAAGAAAATATTTTTCTCTTTCTTCGCTTTAATTATTTTTAGAAAATTTGAAAAAATAGGCAACAATAATTTATTTTATTTTAAATACCTTTTTTTTTTATTATTGGAATTTATCTTTGGAAGTTTAAAGGGGCCTTTAGGAGAATTAAGATTGGACCAATCAATGAACCTTGTGTTGGGATATTTTAGTTTTGATGAATTATGCCAAAACATTATCAACTTGTGTTATTAAAGTTTAATTTCTGAGATAACAAGTTGAGGGACGGAAGAACGATTGAGGGGAACTCAAAATCGGAAGAAGATGTTCGAAGATCGGAGGCGAAATTTGACGAGGCCCGATTGAGATCGAATGAATAGATGAGTTTAAGTTAAATAATGAGTTATGCAAAATCGGAAGAAGATAAAACTAAGCGGTGATTAAAAAAGAATCGGAAGGTCAAAAGATCGGATGACGGAAGCGGACTGATCGAAGACCCGGATCGGATGACCAAAAGGACTGATCGGATGATCGGAAAGACTGATCAGTGATATGGTGATCGGAAGAGCGGACAAAACGTCCCGAAAAATACGGCCAAAAGATCGAGAAGAAGGTTCTGGAATCGGAAAGAGGGCGGATGGGGGTGATCGAGATCGGGCGTGTCGAGATCGGATATGAATGAAGCGGATGATCAAAATCGGGGCGTGATTGAGATCGGATGTGATAAACTGATATCTTTAAAGTGATGTCTTGACTGATGCTATCTGAGATCTTTGAGCGAAGATATGATGATCCGATCGATCGAAATTTGTCGGATCGAATAAAAGAAGAAATCGGATGGCACGTGAAAGTGACTGAAGGTCGGGATATGCGAATTGAAAGCCGGAACTCGGTCGGCTGATGTCGGTATGCTGATCGGGACAAGGTCGGTGAAGAAGTTAGGTGAAGGCTCGGATAGACTGAAGGCTAAGATAGGTAGAAGACAGCGATACTTCGAGAGAATCTGAATGATTCCAAAGCGAGAATGCGAGGAATATATATGTTTAGAATCGGTGGCGTGGACGATGAGAGGAAGACAACCCGACTGGAAAAGGCGCAGAAGTTCTGAGAATAGTATGGATTTGAATGTGACTCCATCCAGCGGTAACATTCAAATCCACACTATAAATCTAAGATCTTCCTTCATTATCATGTGTGGAAAATCGTGAAACATCCATCAAGCGAAATCATCTAGCATTCCCACCTAGAACACAATGCAGTAGATATACATGCATATATTCAAGAGTGTTCTAGAACCCAATCTAAAGCATAAATGCCATATCCTAAGCTTAGAGATTTTCCCATCCTTAGCATAGGGCTAAACAAATGTAAGGAAAATCTCAACCTGAATTAAAACCAAACAAACCTTACCCCAATCGGTCGGTTAAGTTTGTGGGTGAGTGTGAACTTCGGTAAACATCTACTTGATCCCAAAAAGGGAGGGTAGGCAATCCCCGTGAGGGTGATAAGTCCCGTTTGAGTGTGAACTCGGTAAACATCTGTTGGGTGTTGGACTAACACGTTAAACTAAGATCCGTTGGTTAAGTAGGTGCCCCTGTTGATAGGGAAGAGTGGATGTAGGAGTTGGACTCAGAACCCTTATAAAATCGTGTGTTCTTCTTTGCTTTATGTTCTTACTTGCCATATGCATTTGATTATAAGCAAAACACACACATCGTTCTTAAAAGCAAAAATATGGAATCACTCTGCCCTCACCCCTGTTTTATATGCATCGCCTTTAAAACGTTTTGCTTCCGCACTCGCAAAATGGGTTTTCCCACCGGGACCATCACCTTGAATTTCCAATATTGAGCCTCAATATTATTCAAGCCCATAAATATTAATTAATCTCACTACATAATTAACATTGCACTATCCATCTTAACCCATATTACTGTTAATATGACTCCCGATTATTATTTCTCGTGTTTAAGATTTTCCAGTCCATTAATTAATTTAGGCCACTGAAATAGCTTCATATTAATTAACATCTTTTTCCCTTGGTCAGGAACGACTCAACATTATTATCCATACCGAAACTAATTTCACTTTGCAAGATTTGGTATGAAAAATCTTGAGCCTCGAGGGACTAATCAAACAAAGGCGCTTGCACCCGTTTCACCGTATTAAATCTTAGCTATAAATCGTGTAACCATAACATTATCTAAGATCAAGTCTTGAATCTCACTAATTCTCTTCCCATCATAAGTCAAAGTAATGGTTATTGATTCCACGATCTATAAAGGGATGGAGATTAAGAAATAATGTACCATTTGGTCTAATTATTCTATATTAAATCTTGAAAATTTTATCCTCTTGTAGGTCCCATTGATTGCATCATAATGCACTAGTGCAATCTCTTGGTCAAAACAAAACCCAATCCCCGAGCCTTACACTTCAACCTTTCATGATGGTTTGTTCATTTCCATCTGGGGTAAATGAATTTTGTACTTTTAGTTACAAGGGACTGTTAATTTAATCTTCTGTGATCTGGTATCACTAAATTAACTACAATGTAACACTTACTATTTATTTAACAGTTATGCAGTAAATATATGTAACATTCAATGATATTTAAAGCATCGATGATAAATAATTTATTTTACAAATAAGATAGAAATTGATCAGGTTTATACAAAGTAAAAGCATACTTTCGGTATTAACTTACGGAGTTCATCTCCCGAATAGAGGATAAATGCAAACCAACTTTTCAACACGATCCCGAAAAAATCAATGTTAAGAATGGACACTCAAAAGTCGGGAGGCTCTTGATAAAGTTAAAGCTTACATGGCAGACGTGAACATTCTATCAAAACCAGTTTAAGGGGAAAAACTCTTCTTATACCTCGTGACCTCTGAAACACCTTTGAGCCTGATGCTAAATCCGGAAGTAGAAGGCGAGAATGAATTTCCGATCTACTTTGTCGATCGAAATGTTGAGCGAGACTGACGGCGGTATCTGGTCTTCGAAATTAACATCGTCTTTGATGCGTGAGTGTGAAAAAGCGAGGCCGTACTTTTTCGATCATCAAGTCGAAGTCCTCACCTCCACCCACGATGAATGTGCTTCAGGACTGATACAAAGGTCGATACCTCAAATGGGCCATCGAATTCGGACAATATGGGGATAACATCGCTTTGCCCTGCCATCTAAGCTCGCTATTAGCCCGATTTCATCGTCGAGCTTACCTTCTCCTCGGAGGCGGGTGTTAAAAGCAGCCCACCATGGAATTATTTTTTGGACCAGGTCAGCGACCTCCCACAAATCGAGGGCAGCTTAGTTACGACAAGTTTGGAGGCATCTCTTTTCGAGCGCCATCACCTTTGACTTTCCATGACAAACAATGAGGCGAATATGGGCACTCTCATCGGACCTAGAGATGTAGACATCTATGGGCATCAAAAGAGTCTTGAACTCGCTGATTCGACTTATGCTTTGCCAAGTCTCGGGAGAATCTGAGCCGCGGAGCGACATGATGGCGACTTACCAAAAGTGTAAAAATATTATGTCAAAAGTTTGAATAGATCCGTATCAAGTTAATCCAGAAGCAGAATTCACGGTGGCGCTTTAATTTGACTAGCGACTTCCGAGGATCACGAAATGAAGGATGTCACCATCAAGACACTATC